>PVLC010025388.1:0-23711 GCA_004027655.1 Graphiurus murinus | reverse complement strand
TTATAAGACAAAGAAGAGAAGGCACAGCCAGAAAAGAGGGGAGGCATGGAAGACAGTGACAGAGACTGGTGATGCAGCCACAGGACCATAAGCAACCACCGGGGTAGAAGAGGCAGAGAAGGGTTCTCTCCCAGAGCACAGCCAGCTCCTTAACTTCGACCTTCTGAGCCCAAGAATTGTAAGAGAAGTAGGCCTATTTTATTTTAAGCCACTGGATTTGTGAACATTTATTGTAGCAGGAAACGAACATACCAGCCTCTCCTGCTTCCCGGAACAGTGCTCTTTCCCGACCTCTCCAGTGCTGTCTTGGGAGGATAAAGTACTTATTCACCCTATGGATGCCTTCAAGTTGCTTTTCCACTGACTTTCCATTTTTCATCTTAACTCAGAAAGTTGTTTCTCTGCCTGTTGAGTGCTGTGTTCAGTGATTTTCCAAGTCTATTCTTTTCTCTACATTCCAGACTTCTTTCTTATTTATTTATTTATTTATTTATTTATTTATTATTTTTGTGGTACTGGGGATTGAATCCAGGGGCATTCTAACACTGAGCTATACCCCTAGCCCTTTGCCTTTTATTTTATTTTGAAGCAGGGTCTCCCTCTTATGCACTGGCCTTGAACCTGTCCTCCTGTCTCAGCCTCTCAAGTTCTGGGATTATGAGCATGCACCACATGCCCAACTCAGTCTTATTTATTTTACTTAATTTTTCAGTATTCTGAGGATTCAGATACATGCATCTCAGTCTTGCCTTTTGAAGCTGAAGACACCTGTGCTTTGAGGTTGTCTAGAGCAGGTGCCTCCCCAGCCCCGTGCTTACAGTAGATGGTCATTTGCCTGCTCTCCTCTCTGGTTCTGACTGTTGTCTCTACAAGATGGTGTGGGAGGATTTTCTAGCATCTGTTTATGTTTATTCAGAGATAAAGAGTTCAGTAACCCGAAAATAGACTTATCTGGTTGGATTCTATCTGCCCATTAGGATTTTATATTGGCCTTTTGTATTAGTTAATTCAGGCTGTTGAGGCAGATTATCATAGTGGGTGACTTAAACAGTCAGTTTTTATTTCACACAATTCTGGAGGCTGGAGGTTTGAGATGTGGATTTGTGGATTCTTGTGTCCAAGTGGAGGGGGTCCTGGAACCAACCTCTGAGGTTACCAAGAGACAATTATAATTCTATCATGAGTTCTCCCTCTCCAAAGCCCTACCTCCTAATGTCATCACTTTGGTGATGGAGATTTCAGCATCTGAATTTGGGGTGAGATAAACATTCAGTCAATAACAGCAGTATACTGAGCTAAACCTGCTTGCTTACAACTTTACCTACTGCTATTTTTTTCCTTCAGGAGTTCCACAGATGGGCAGACTTCCAATATTTGTAGACAGCTGTCATCAACCCTAAAGTCTCTTTGTCCCAAGGTAAATAGCCCACTTCTTGCAGTTACTCTGCTTGCAAGTCATACCTCCTGGCCCCTTCTTGATGAAGCCCTCTTTGCAAGGTGTCCTCTAGCCCAGGCACCTCCAGTGCAGCTCTTAATGAGCCCCTCTCCAGCCTGTTACATCACAACACGGGTGAATGGGGGCTGGTCCTCCATTGCTTTTGCTTTTGTGTCTGTCTGCCTCTCTTCTGTGTTTTTTGTTTGTTCTGTTTGTCTGGCCTTGGGTTTTGGTACTGGGAATTGAACCCAGGGGCATTCTACCTCAGAGCTATATCCTCAGTCCTGTTTAATTTTTTTTTTTTTAATTTTGAAACAATTTCTCACTAAATTGTTGAGGGTCTTGCTAAATTGCTGAACCTGGCCTCAAACCTGTGATCCTCCTGTCTCAGCCCCCCAAGTACTGGGATTATCTCTTGTCCTACTCTTTGTCTTAATATTGTCTGCACAGGGGGGAACATGGGATCCCAAGCACAACCCTGCATCCTCCTGGATCAGTGTGGGGGGACTGGACTCCTGTAGGGATTACTTCATACTCATGAGCTGGTATTATCATGTAAGCATTAGGATGAGGATGCAGGAGAGCTCTCCTATTCCCCATTAAGAGACTCTAATAAAGAAAGGTGTTAGCACAGTAGAAAACATTGGTGTGTGTGTGTGTGTGTGTGTGTGTGTGTGTGTGTGTGTGTGTATGTGTGTGAGTGTGTGTATGTGTGTGAGTGTGTGTATATGAGAGAGAGAGAGAGAGAGAGAGAGAGAGAGAGAGAGAGAGAGAGAGAGAGAATTGTTAATGTCCTCACAGCAATCTGGATTCAACTGTTTGATCCCAACCCATTGCTAGACGTATTAGTTGCATGAGCCTAAGATTTTCATTCCTGCTTGAACTGGTTTGATTTGGTCCTGATCAGTACATCCAGTCCAGCCCGTGGTCCCCAGTGCATGTAGGAATGGCTTATGCATCATAAGCATCACTAACCCTTGCTTTGTTCTGACTCTGCCTTCATTCCAGGTTGTGCATATTCCTTCCTTCTTTCCTTGGCAACATCCCATCCATCGCTATGCTCTTGTTTCACCTTGGCCATTGTCAACCCTAGCCTCTAGTCTGGGCATCTCACCCTTCTCTGCCCCCTGCACCCCATCTCTGGGCTCTGCTTCATTAGATCTCTTGTGCAAAGGGGTATCCTCATTCTATCCCCCATGGTCTTGTCATCCTGAAACCTAAAGGGAGCCCTTTTGACCTAGCTGGCTTCTCTGTCTTCTTCAAGTGGGAACTGCACTGCAAAGACTCTGAGAAAGCTAACGCACTCACCTAAGAAGGATCGCCTTCATTCAATCCAATTTAGCAGTAAGAATAACAGTGCTGAAAAACAATCTTTAGCAATCAATGCTGTGATGAATTATGCAGCAAATCATAAGCATCACCCCCCAAATATTATGTCTACAGGAAATGGCCTTATGCAGCTAATTGTTAACTGGGAAACTCTTTCATTAATTCAAACGGGCCAACATTTTAAAATGATACTGTCATATAAATGCAGTGTGAAGGTTTACGTGCAGATCACTCTAAGGTATCCCTTTTTTTTTTTGGTAAAGCCGACTAATGCTGCATTATGTTTTATTGTGCAATAAAATTATGTGCTAAAATTATGCTCATAAATGTACGCAAATGTAAACCAAGCTATTAGTTATGTTTTCACAGATAAAAGTCATTAGCATAGCTATCAAACTCTTCTCCCATTTGAATAACAGAATTATGTCTGGAGTCTCAGACTGGCTTGCTGGGGCTCAGTCTCAGGGAGAACAAGTGTAAATCTTGTTTCCCCTGGGAGCAAGTATCCTAACCTGACTTCCAACGCAGGAGCCGAGCCGACCCTGCATCTCACCCCTCTGGGATCACCAGCTGAGAAAGGGACCTCTCAGTGTCTCAGCATCTCACATCCCTGGGAAGTCATCCTTAACACCTCCCCACCTACTTCCTGCTAATTAGACTTATCGGAAAAACAATTGCAGATCTTTTGAGATTTCAGGAGGCTGACAGCATCTTTTAGCAACAGTCACAAGGAAACAAAGTTTCATGTATAATTCATGAGGTGCGTGGTCATCCTGGCGGGAAATTATCTCCTCTGACAGACTGCGCGGTGGTGGTGTCCTGTCAGAATGGCCTACAGTGTATAATTAAAACCTGAACAGAACAAATTAATGCTGATTACTTTATAAACAGTTTGAAAGCTTGAATTCTGTTCCCTGTCTTGCAAGAAGAAAACAGATATTTCAGAAATGTGTAGATTCTCCCCCTCCCCTCACTAATAGTCCTGCTAATAAAGGGCCCTTGAACAGATATTACGGTTAACATTCTTTGTCCTTCAATTTGCTTCCATGGTGCTCAACTGCACTAAGTCACAGGCACCAAACCAAAATCTGGCAGGTGCTAAATTTCAGTGCTAAGATGGTCTCTCCCTCTCCTATAATGCAGTGTTTGTCTGTCTTTAGTATGCGTGGAATAGGAGCACCAAAGGGCCCAGCAGGTCAGCTAGCCATGCTTCTCATTTTACTGATAAGCTACCTAAAGCCAATGAAGAAGAGTGACTGGCCCCAGTCAAGGAGCACCATGAGATGGTAATTGCCCACTCCGGGATTCTTCTAGGATTCCTGCGTTTGGAATAACAATCGCAGCAATACTAAACTAACATTTTAAAATGTCAATTATATATTAAGTATTGTCCTAGAATCTCTTTTAATTCTCTCAACTCTGTGAGGTGCATACTATAATTATTCCCATTTTATAGGTGGAAAGACTTTCAGAGCCATTCCACTCCGTGGTGAGATGCCTCACTGGGTAGAAAAAGTAAATGCCCAATGACTGGATCATTTTTCTTTCCCTCCATCCTTGTAGACACTGGCCTTACTCCAGGCCCCCTTCCACTTTTCCCTGAATTCTTTTACCAGTCTCCTCTTCAGTCTGTCTCACTGCTTCCAACTTTGATCTCTTCAAATTTATTCTCCATACCTCAGCCAGAGCTAGCTTTTAGAAACAGAATATAGATCATTTTGCCTCCAGCCTAAAATAATTAATTAGTACAACACATCTTCAGCATTTACCATTTGATAGGGGCCATGCTGGGGTGGGATGTGTGTGGTGAATTCAATGCTTGGTGTCTACCCTCATGGAGCTTGCAGTTGGGTAGAGGGGAGAGATGATGGTTTCCTGCTGCTCCTCGGTCAAAGTCCAAATTCCTGAGCATGGATTAAAAGGCTTACCAAACCCTGGGCTCTATTCCTCCAGCTTCACTTCCAGCAACTCTTCCTATATCAGAACAGATTAGGAAAACAAGGAAATAGGTCCCAGCTAACTTTCTCCATTGGAAAAAAAAACAACAACTGTGAAATTGAACTTCATGTCCTTCTGCCCTGTCTGTTGCATAAGAACCCAGAGCTAGAATCTTCTTGTTATTAATGGAAAATATACTAGAGCCTCACATCACATCCCTGCTGGGTATGTCATAGTTCTATATAGAGAAATGGTATGGTTTGGTAAAATGAATATAGGACTGAGCCAGCTTTGGGTTCAAATTCTTGCTCAACTTTTTAGTAGTTGGCCGAACTTGGACATGCTATTTTCTCTCTTTTATGGCTTGGATCTTAAATGTCCCCCAGAGGCTGTGTGCTAAAAGCTGGGTCCCTAGCTGATGGCACCTTTGGGAGGTGGCTGAAACATTAGGAGCTGGGAGGTGCCTTTGAAGGGTTTGTTTTGTCCTAGGCCCCTTTCTCTTGCTCTCCTTCCCTTTCCCTCTCTCTGAGCCTCTACTAGGTGCCAAGTGAGAAGCTTTGCTTTGCCCCCAACCCTCCACCGTAATGTTCTGCCTCACCACAAGCCCAGAAATGACAGAACCAAGTAAACTGTGAACCAAAATAAATCTTCAAGTCATTTATCTCAGTATTTTGTCACAGATGGAAAGCTGACTATCAGCCTCAGTTTTTCTTTCTTTTTTTTTTTTAATATGTAAAAGTACTTAAGCATGCATTAGTATTATCATGGCTTCTTAAAACATAAATTGCTAAACCCCTACCTATTGGATTCAGTAGGTCAGTGAGAGGGTCAGATAATTTGCATTTCTAACAGGTTTCCCTGTTGAGGCTCCAGGAGCCACATTTTGAGAATCACTGTCCTAAGGAATTTGCAAGTTTTTCCTTTTGTTCTCTTTTGTTGAGGCTTAAACAGTACACATGTCTTAAGTGTATAGCTCCATGATGAATATTTGCATATGTCTGCACTCATGTGCAGACTTTGTACCTGGAATCTAGATGGTTTCTAGCATCCCAGAAGGATTCCTTGTGCCCATGTTCAAAGATAACCCCTGTGACTTATCCCATCAGCTATTGATTTTGCTTGTTCCTGAGTTTCTACAAATGGGGTCCTACAGTGTACATTCTTCTATGTCTGGCTTCTTTTGCTCTGTGAGAGTCATCTGTATTGTTGTATGTAGCACTTTGTTCTTTTTTGTTGCTCTGTGTTGTTCTATGGTATAAGTACGCAATCCACACTATCATACATGTTTAGATAAGATTTACTTATTTATTATTGTTGGACATTTGGGGTTATTAGTAAAGGAGAAAAGCACATTCTTGCACTTTTCTTTTGGAGGATACAAGAACTCATCTCTATAAGGTGTGAGTCATTTCTGTAAGGTTTAATGGTTAGGGTATAAATGACTGTACAGTTGCTAGATCATAGGGAACACATCTGGTTATCTTTGGTCAATTCTACTGGCTTCCAAAGCAGTTGTATCAATTTACAATGCTGTGAGCAATGTTTGGGCATTCTAGTTGCTCCACATCCTCACCAACACCTGGCCTGGCATTATACTCTTTATATTTTAACCATTTTTTTTTTTTTTTTTTTTTTGCGGTACTGGGGATTGAACTCAGGGGCATTCTACCTCCGAGCTATACCCCTAGTCCTATTTTTTATTCTTTATTTTGAAACCGAGTCTCACTAAGTTGTGGAGTGTCTCACTAGGTAGCTGAGGCTGGCCGTGAACCCGGATCCTCCGGTCTCAGCCTTCCGAATGCTGGGATTACAAGCGTGCACCACCACGCCGGGCTAACCATTTTATTGTAGCATTGTCTGTGGGTTTTTAAGTGTGAACTTCCCTGGCTTATATCTGTGATTAGAAATATTTGTTTCTTTATTTCCTCTTTTTTCTCCCACAAATATTTGAGAGGGGACTATTTTAAAGCCAAAACAAGCAGTCATAAATGATGATATATTAAATGCTAGGGCAGGACTTGGTGAAACGAAAGGAGAGGAAGGAAGTACCATTTGCTATCTTCAGATCACATCATTTCCTACTTTCTGTTGCAGAAGGGACGTGACGTGCGTCAATACATAACTCACCCACTGACTGGCTCTGGAGAGAGACAGTGGCCACTACAGGATGTAGTTTGTCTCCAGCTCTTGTCAGGGCTGGATACAGAGTGGCCACTTGTGCTGCAGTAACAGACTTCATCTTCCCAACCTACCCAACCCCGGGCTCCCTGCTATATTTCCTAGGATCTCTAGCTCCACTGCCCTGAGGCTGAGTGTGGGCTGTGAATCTGGGCTGGTAGAGGAGGCACTAAAGGAGAGAGAGTGCCAGGAAGCGATATGGCAGAGAGTGCACTGCATGAGGAATCCAGGTCCCAGTCCAACCTGGTTACCAGCTCAGGATGTTACTCTACCCTGGCCAAGTTTTTCTACTTCTTTCTCTATGTTCTCATCTGTAAAGTGAAAACAATGATTTCTGCCTTTAAGGTGATTTCAATAACCAAGTAACATGAAAAATCTTTTTGTGACAAAAACTGCAAGTGAAAAACAATTAACTATGCCTGGATGGATGCATACAGCCTGGGCATCAGATCTATTTTTCTCCCAGCATTTTCTGTAAGGCTGTGCTGAAATGCAAGCCAGTACCTGCACTTTTTTTCATTATTTAATTATTTTGAGCTATCATGTGCACACTTCAGTAAGTGCAGGCTATGACTGTGGAAGGCTACAGGCCCCTCTGCAGACAGCTGCTTCCATTTCGAAGAGGTCAGTGCTAGTGTGGCCTGCCCTGCCAAGACCCAGGACCTGCACTACCCCAGGTTCAGGGGTAATTCTCTTTGACACATGTGCTTTGGCAAGGGGCAACAATGGTGAGACCTAGTTTGTTGCAGTGTTTGGTGATCTCTAAAATATTGAATCTAAGAGGAAAGTCGATTTGCCTCCTGAGTGGTAGCACACCTATGGATAGATGAGCCTGAAGACCAGAGGCACCATAAAAGATGCCCTGGGGTTGGAATATCTTTGGCTTTCCTAGTTCCAGGAATAGCACCCTCAGCTGCACTGAGGAGAACAGGGTGGTTCACATTCTGACTCACCTCATTGTTCTCCACATGCATTGTAGAACTCCAGGGTGTGCCATTCATATCCTATCATTATAGATTTGTATATTTATGACACTCTTCTGTGAGATGGCAAGCAGTAATTTATCTTAATGAAAGGGGGCCCTGTTCTAACTTGTGCAAAGTGTCCTGGGGTTGAGGAGGTGCTGATCGGATCCTGAGCTCCTGCACCCATCCCTGGCCTTAGAGCCCATCCCCACTACAACCCTGACAGGTGGTTGTTTCTGTCCTGAAGGTGATGACTACTGACCTTGGCATGCCAGGCCTTCATGTTCTTGGCCAGTGTCAATGTCTGGGCTGTGGGAGAGTAGACCTAGACCAACCAGTCTGAGTTAAAGACCAGCTATGAGATATTCAAAGCCTACTTTCTCCCAGGGTGATCTGGGGAGTGAGTGCTAGCTGCACCAGCTCACTTCCCACCTTCCCCAGAAGTAGGGGCCATCTCACTCTGCCATCTAGAAATGTGGAGTGAGGTATGCATTCCTCTCCTAGGAGCTGGCACTCCTTCTTGGACTTCTTCCCTCCAGCTATGTGGAAAGAGCCCTAACCTGGGGAATAGAAACCTGAGTTCTAATCCCCCCTCTTCTCCTGGAGGAGCAGTTCACCTCACTGCTCTAGGTCTGCTTTACTCCTGTGCACTTGGATGGCAGGGCAAGTATGCTATCTCCAGTCACCCCTTTCTGCTCTATTAAACTATATCCCAGATGCCTGGTGTTCTTTTCATCTCTCTGGGTCTCAACTTTTTTTTGTGTGTGTGCTATGTGTTGAAAGCTCCTGGCCTGGCCTGGATCTCCCCCCCCCCCCCCCCTTGGATTCTCTCTCCCCCTGGTATTGCTCCTGTTAGCCTGGAACTTCATGCTAATGCCTGGGTTGGGGGTAGGGCTGCATTTGTAATCTAGTCTGGATTCCGGTGAGTCCTCTGGCAAGTTTAATTCATCCTGTATGTTTTTATACTTCTTGGCACAACATCCTTCCCAGCACTTTAAGTGAAATCCTCAGATTATTTTATTCCCCTTTTTTCCCTTCAGCATACTGGCAATATTTAAGATCCCAAACTGGACAGCTACTGAGAAGTGTGTGCATTAGTGTGCCTGACTGGGGCTATGGAAGGAGGCCATGGGAGGGGTTGGAAGGGTATCTGTTCTCTGTCTTAGCAAAGAGCAAGCAGAGATATGCACAAACTTCAGCCAGGAACTGAGATGAGACACCAGGGGGAATTTACGAAGAGGCAGGAATGCGGACTTGTAAAATCTGTCTGCAGAAGGCATTCAAGTGTTTCTGAATGCCAGTTCCCTGTGAGGCGCCATGCTCAGGGCTTTGAATCTAGAGACAAGCAAGACTCAGAGCCCCTGCCCTCATGGAACTTGGAGTGGAAGTCAGGGGAAAGGACTTAATAAATAATTAGGATGCTTACAACTCTAGAGTAGCAAAGATCTTTTTAACAAGTCGTAAAATTGAAAAGCCATTGAAGAAAAGATCTATACACTTGAAGACATTAAAAATTTAAAGTCTGGTATAATAAAAAGTACCAAAACCAAAGTTAGTCATAAGCAAAAGATTGGTGGAACATATTTGCAACACACAAAGGATATTCAGCTGTGTTTTATAGAGTGCCTAAAATTAAAAGCCAGAAAAATGGGCTAAGGATACATATGAGTTACCTATTAGTGTTTAACAAAACATTTATTATCTCACATTATCTTCAGGTCAGGCATCCCGGATTGGCTTAGTTGGATCCTCTTCCTCCAGGTCTCGCATGAGGCTATAGTCAGGTGTGGGCTGGAGCTGCAGTAACCTCAAGCTTGGCTTAAGAAGGACCCTTTTCAAAGCTCATTCTCACATTATTGACAGGATTCTGTTCTTACGGGTTTTGGACCCTCACTACCTTGTTGGATGTCTGCAGAAGCCACACTCGTTCTTTGCCATGTGAGCTTCTCCATAGCATGGGTCAAAATATGGCAGCTTGCTTCATGAGACTGACCAAAAGCCAGGAGAAGAGAAAGTGTTAGCAAAACAGAAGTCACAGTACCTAACCTTTGAAGTGCAAACTCTCATCTTTGGCAGATTCTGTTCATTGGAAGCAAGTTACTAGGTCCAGCCCATCCTCAAGGGAAAGGGATTACACCAGGGTGTACATGCCTAGAGGTAAGGATCACTGGGGTGGGAGATATCACAGGATATGAAAGGGCAATCAGAAGCAGTGACCCATAAACTTATGAGGAGGTGCTCAGCTGCACTAGTAGTGAAGAAAATGCAAATTAGAACAATAAACAGAAATCATATTTTGTCTGGGGAGTGTGTGTGTGTGTGTGTGTTTGTGTGTGTGTGTTGTGTGTGTGTTTGTGTATTGTGTGTGTGTGTGTTTGTGTGTGTGTGTGTGTGTGTGTGTGTGTGTTTCTGGCGATTAAACCCAGGGGTGCTCTACCTGTGAGCTATACCCCCAGCCCTATTTTATTTTATTTTTTTTTTATTTTGAAACAGTGTCTTGCTGTGTTGCTGAGGGCTTCACTAAGTGACTGAGGCTGGCCTCGAACCTGTGATCCTTCTGTCTCAGCCTCCCAAGTACTGGGATTACAGGAAGAAATTAACTTAAACCATGATGTTGAAGAAAATCAAATACTGATGACTTCTAGTTTTGGTAAGCATTTTAGGAAAACAGATACAGCCATACACTATCGGTAGGAAACTAAATTCATATTGAGAATAAAAACACAGGAATTTTTTGCATAGCAAGGGAACTTCTAAGAATCGACTGCAGAAAAATACAGGCACACAAAGAAGAATTTCCAGAAGGCTCACTGAAGTAGTGTCTATGATAGTGAAAAGCTAAAAACCATAGACCTGCCCCATCTATAAAGATGGTTAATTAAACTGTGAGATAGCTTATCTATGGAATTCAAGTCAGCGCTAAAAAGAAGGCAGATGGAAAGATCTTCAAAAGATATGGTTAAGTGAAGAAAACAGATTTAAGAAGAATTCGTGTAATCCCACATATAAACAAAATAAAGTACATCACAAGACCAAACCATTATTTTTCTATGCACATATGTGTATGTAGATACAGTGGAAAGTAGGGAAGGGCACAGGATGAAGTGGCTACAATGATCACCTCCAAGGGGTGTTGGAATGGAGAAAGAAGAGCTAGAAGATGTTTTCCCCTCTTTCCATATATCTGAATTTTTAAGAACATGTGCATGTATTATTTGGTCCATTAAAAATAACCGAAAGGAATGGGTACCTTTCAATCCTGCGGTTACCATCAGTGGAATAGGTACTGTCTATTATCTTGAAAATCTGAAGTTCTTCCTCTTAGGAAAAGAGAGCAGACTGTCCCCATGGTCCTCAACCCAGGACAGAGCATTGCTAAGGAATATAAACAGATTGGATGAGGTTAGCAGTTCACAGGGCCTGATAAAAAATGGAAGAAAGGCTGATAAGCAATCAACATTGGAGAGAACTTGGTGAACTCTTGGGTCCCCCCACTTCTCTGACATTACCTCCTCAAGGCAAAATAGAATAAATGCCGCATATCCTTCAGGTCTATGGGCATCTCTATTTGGGGCCAGCGAGAGCCTCAGTGAATAATGATGAGATTAGGTAAGTATCTAGACCCCTTTCTGGTCTGTAACATCTCCATGACACTTATTTCTGTGGGCTGTAGTTAGAATGCCAGAACATTTCCCCACAGAAAAGTAAGTAGACACTTCTATGTGACAGATCCATCTCTATCTACCCCAGATCCATTTCCATCCCCCTCTATCCAGATCCATCTCAGTTGCCATCTACCCCAGATTCATTTCTATCTCCCCCAGATCTACCTGCCACCTCTGCTTCTCCATGAATCAGCAAGTGGAGACAGAGTGTCTGGCCCCAGGCCTCCCTTGATAGGCTGGCCTTAGTTCTGATGGGCCAGAGCAGGCTATTGCAAATGTTCAATTCATATATGCCTTAGGTAATTCAGGATATTTGATACATGACATAGGAGATTAAGGATGACAAGCAATTTAGAATATTAAGGGAAGTTATAGGATTCTTGTTCATGATCATGGTTTGAGATGCAGAGCTGCTAGTTTTTATAACCCAATCTCCTTTAGATAAAGAATTCATAGAGTCTCAAAATTATTGATTCACCACTCTCTTTTAAAAAAAAAAAAAAAAATTAGCTCCCTGCTGGGTGCTTCCACCACCCTCTTATTTTATTCAATGCCTCCCAATTGCACCCAAGACTACTACTGCCTCCCAAAAATTCCAATGTCCTTACTTCAGAGGCAGTTTCTGATTTGGGGAATCCATGATTGTAGATGTGACGGTAAGGGGAAGACAACTTGGAAGATGCTGTGATTTGGATCTGGTAGGTCCCCTAAAGGTTTATGTGTTGAAGGCTTAGCCCGGCTGCTGGTGCTGTTGGGAGGTGGTGAAAACTTTAGGAAGTTGACCACTAGGGGTGAACTGGGGGTACACTGAGACCCTGGCCCCTTCCCTTCTGTCTCTTTGCTTCCTAGAGGTGATGAGGTGAGTAGCTTTGATTCACTACATTCTCTTTACCATGATGGTGTGCCTTGCCTCAGGCTCAGACAATGGGACCGAATAGCCATGGACTGAAACCCTGACACTTGAGCCCAAATAAATGTATTATGCTTTTAAGTTGTTTATGTCAGGTGTTTTGTCACAGTAACAGAAAGCTGACTAAAGCAGAAGGTAATTGGAGAGGTTATTGTAATATGGGGACCTATAATATCAGTACTGGGGATTGAACCCAGGAGCAGTCTACCTCTAAGCTACACCTCTAGCCCTTTTTATTTCTATTTAAATTTTGAAACAGGGTATCCTTAAGTTTCTTAGGGTCTTGCTAAGTTCTGAGGCTGGCCTTCAACCTGTGATCCTCCTGTCTCAGCCTTCTAAGGCTGAGATAATAGGTGTGTGCCTTCACTCTCAGTTATAATATTTTATGAGCATTTTCTCTGAGTTGGACTTTGGTTTAGACACATTTACTGATAGATTTCAAGTAGTAACTATATCCTAAGGTTCTTTTTCATGAGCTGGTAGATATTGAATGGTGGTAGGACATGGAGTGCTTTTCCTTCTTGAACATCCGGAGAGAAAGTTGACATGCCTGGGTGGTATAGCATCCCACAGGTGACTCGGCTACTGATGCAAGAAGAGATGAGGGGAATGGAGGTAGGGAAATAATTTCCCTCCTTTTTAATTGAGCCCAACATTTTAAAGAGGTGTATGTCAGGATTGAAGTGCGTGGCCAAAGCCCCTTTTTGGTAGGGATTCCTCTGCAATATGACAGGCAGGGAAGGAGGACACTAAAGAAAGAGATTAGAGAGGTTCCCCTATGGAGGCCACGTCCCGTGGTCTTCAGGAGCTGTGACAACCTGCAGTCACTTGAAGGTTTTTCACTTCTTCTCTTTTTCATGTTTTCTGTCCTGAATATTTTACAATACTTACTAATATTCTGCTAAAGAATTACTTTTGCTTCTTCTCCTCCCCCTCCCCTCTCCTTCCCCTTCCCTTTCTCCTGTGTTTACTAAGGGTTGGAACATTAAGTGAGAATCAAAGTGTGCCCTTAGGGCAGAGGGTTCTGGAGAGAATGCGGTTGTACTGGGTGAGGCTGGAGTTAAGAAACAGCTGGGCTGAACTGGAAGTGGATAGTGCCTGGGCTAGAGGCTGGCTGAGCCAGGAGCGTGTGGGATGCATTGATGCAGGATGCATCCCTGGCCCTTTGGAAAAGCTTGGGCATGTGAACCTGAAGGAAGGACGGCCTTCTTGGAGTTGCCCAGGAGTGGAGTTTGAGCTCCTGAACCAGCAGTTGTTGTTTGATGGAGCTAATTGGCCACCTCTTTTTCCATTCTGGATTCTGAGCAGTAGACATGGGTTGCCGTGTGGTGTTGGGGCTCCTAATGTCAGGCAAGAATGTGGAGTGTGGCTGGCACAGGGGGCACCAGAGCAAGAGCCCCAGTCCACCTTTCCAGACTAGACAGGACCTGCCTGAGAGGGGAATTGGGTCTGTAGAAGAGACCCTCCCTGAGCTTCTGGCATGGAGGATTGCAATACTCCTCATCCTGGCAGCCACAGAGGTTCAACAGCCATAGCAGGGAAGTCACCGAGCACCTCTACCTATTACAAAGGAGGTGACCAGTGCAAGTCACATTCCCACCATCCCACTATCACATAAACCACTCTCCTGGAGAAGGAGCCCGGGAGAGGTGTAGGGCAAACATTTCTTCCTAGATAGAGCCTTGGGTGGGAGAGAGATTGCTCTTCCTACATACATTAAGGCTGAGTCTGGCCAAGTGCTGTGCTGCATGCCTGTGATACCAACAACTCAGGAGGCTGTAGCTCAGTGGTAGAGCATTCCTGGGTTCAATCCCCAGTAAACACACACACACACACACACACACACACACACACACACACACACACACACACACACAGAGATTAAGGCTTATCCTTGAAGGAGGAAGAATCCAGAGACCAATAGTTTCATTCATTTTTTTTTTCTTTCTTTCTTTTTTTTGCAGTACTGGGGATCGAACCCAGGGGCATTCTATCTCCGAGCTACACCCCCAGTTCTACTTTTTTATTCTTTATTTGAAACAGGGTCTCACTAACTTGTGCAGGGCCTCACTAAGTAGCTGAGGCTGGCCGCAAACCCGGATCCTCCGGTCTCAGCCTCTGAAGTACTGAGATTACAAACATGTGCCATCACACCAGGCTCAGATACCTGTATTTTCAATGATATATTCTGAGCAAGAGAAGTGGAACCAGCCTGGAGTTGTATTTTTTCCCCTGTAACTTAGCAGTTAGATGACCTTAGGCAGGCTATTTAGCATCCCTGCAACTCAGTGTTCCTACTTGTGAAATGGGGTGGTAATATTAACTTTACTTTTTATTTGATTCAATCTTCACTGTTGTAAGGGTTAGTAAGTTAGTACCAGTAAAGCTACCAGATGCATGTGGATGGACTTATCTAGAGTGCTTACGGGAGCTCAAGCGCTCAGCAAGCTCTGAGCGCAGTGGGCAGCCAGTAGATGAGGATTGAACCCACTGTTTAGTTTGGGGATAAAAACCATCACTAGATACCCCGACAGTGAGTGGGTATGGTCAATAGGAGGAACAGTAAGTAGTTCTGGGCATGGTCCACTCTTCAGAGAAAATAATAGTATTTAGAGGGAAATTCTTTCCCCAACTTGGGCCAGACAGTTACTCTCCAGTGCGAATATATTATGTTGCTAATGTGATGCGTGTGATCTTAGTTCTTCTAAACTTTCAGTGACTGTGGCTTTAGTAATCCCTGGCTTCTCCTTGATGTCTGCACAGAGAGCCTGTCTCTCTTGTCCTCGCTCTGGCCCCTCCCTGCTGCCCTGTCATGAGATGGCAGCCCCAGTGGAAACTCTGAGCCCCCAAGGCCCTGCCAGCAGCAGGCTGGGCTCCGGCTGCCCACTTGCTTGCTTGCTTGCTTACTTACTGAGCGCAGGATGAGGCGAGAGGCCAAGGCGATTTCCTCTCTTTTACAGCATCATAAAAAAACATCTTATTCTTCAGGCGACACCTCCCAAGGGCTCATGTCCAGGCCATGATTAGCAGATAATCTCATAAAGGTCTGTGGTCCACCCAGGCCTGCAGCCCGGCTGCCAAGACCCACCTGAGGGACGAAAGAAAGGGTCTGCCATAGAGACCCCTCTCCACAGCCTCGAAGGCTGTTTCCTTGAAGTTGCTCCTTTCCCGTCTGGGGGCAATGCCAGCCCTCTTGCTCCTTGCTGGCTTGGTTCCCTGGTCGCCATTAACCTTCTCAAAGAGAACCCCGCCCCCAACCACCCAGGCAGTGCAAGGAGAGCCTCTTTCTCTGACTAAATCATAGAGGCTTTGAGCTGGGAACTTTGGAAAAGGTTCAGTGGTAAAGCCCTTTCACTTTCCTGATGGCGTAAATGAGTCTCAGAAACATGAAGTGCTGTCCATGGGTCATATCACAGTGATGGGTGGCAGAGGAGGGCTGGGGATCCAGAATTCCTGACACCCACTGGTTGGAACCGTCTCTCTGCTCAGCCGACCGTTCTTGGGACCCGTTTCTTGACGGGGTGTTTACTGTGTCAGAGCCACCCAGCAATCCCTGCTGAGGGGCCCTGAGCTCCCGGGTGGCTGTCCCTCGAGCCACCATGAGAAATCATCAGTGCTGCCATTCTGCCTGTGTTCAGTGCAGCAGGGACGCCGGGAGGGGAGGGGACTCAGGACTGTGGTGGGCACCTGAGTACCTCCTGGGGTGCCCACCTCTCCTTCATTTCTGAGCACAGGAAGTCATCCGGCTCTGCTGGCAGCTCCCTAGCGATCACTTGGGACCTCAGTGACACCCAGCACAGACTACTCCTTTCTCAGCCTAGCAAAAGCAGAGAGTAGAAGAAATCACATGGGCTTGGGAGACAGCCCTGATTCCAGCCCAGGCACCACTGCCATATCCTAGCTGTGTGACATTTGGAAATCTAGTTCATCTCTCTGGACTATGGTTTAAAAATAAACAAGAATTACTGACATCACAAGCTGATGTGGGGACTAAGGGAGATTCATTTGTGTGTGTGTGTGTGTGTGTGTGTGTGGTGTGCTGGGGATCGAACCCAGGGTGCTCTACCACCGAGCTACACTCCTGGCCACTTTTTATTTTTCATTTTGAGACAAGGTCTGACTAAGTTGATCAGGCTGGCTTCAAACTTGGGATCCTTCTGCCTCAGACTCCTAAGTCACTGGGATTATAGGCCTGGCTCTAAGAGGGATTCTTAACAGATATAACTAATGAGTAGCTTGGCCCATGGTAAAGACTCAATACAACTATGACTTATTATCATTGTCTTTCCTACTGTATGAAGTCAAGCAAATCACAAGCTATTTGAGCCTCATAACTAGGGAGATTATTCCTGCCCCCTGAGCTTAACCAAAAGTTTATGAAAAGCACCTGGTGGGATCTCCAGGAAGCACTGGTTTCCTTCCTTCCTTCTGGCAAGTCGAAGAGTCAGTTCTGGTAATAGAAAAAAATGTGAGTTAATGCAGGGCGAAGGCTTGAGTTCTATTGTATCCACCATGAGTGCTGAACATCTAGATCTACATAGATATTTTGACACATATGTTTCCAGTCTTCTTTCTTTTTTAAAACAAAGACAAATCATTTATTGTATTTGAGAAAAAAAGAGATAAATGTTGATAAAATAACTAATATAATAGAGAAAAGTTTAAATATGAAAATAATAAAATAACTCCAAATACTACTCCCTTACTGAAGATAGGTGAAGATCATCACTGTTATTTTTATTCATATACATTGATAGAAAAAAGATACCTAAAAGTACTTTAATAAAAATGAGATCTTGACTCCAAATGCTATTTTAAAATATGAATTATCACCTTTAACTTTACGGGAATTTGACATATGAAAATACACCAAAGTAAGTATGTTATTGAATAAATGATTCTTCACTGTAATGATAGTATTTCATGGAAAAAATCCTTTTAAGAGTAATCAAAATTATTGCGTAAAACATCAATAAGTGGCAATCATCATTTATTTTATATTTTATTTATTATTTTGGTACTGGGGACTGAATCCAGGAGCATTCTATCTCTGAGCCTCTGAGCTACACCCCTAGTCCTTTTTAAAAAAAAAATTTTTTTTTTTTTAATAGAAACAGGGTTTCACTAAGTTGCTGAGGTTGGCCTCAAACCTGTGATCCTCCTGTCTCAGCCTCACAAGTACTGGGATTATAGGCATGCACTAGCTGGTTGCCGCTTACAAAGAGAATCCTGCCCCCAACCACCCAGATTCTGCAAAGAGAACTTCATTCTCTAACTAAATCATACAAGTATTGATCTGAGAACTTGGGGGAATTGTCCAGTGGTAAAACTCTTTCATTTTACCTATTGGGATAACGAGGCTCAGGTACAAGTGACTACCTCTGGGCCACGCGATGGAGGGATAGAGATGAGGGATGCCACCACAGCATGGAGCCTTCATCTGGATCCAGCTGTGTGTCAACTGTGTTTGGACTGTGAAAGATAAGGACATCAGCCCTCTTAGATTCCTTCCAGTTGTTTTCCCACACAATTTGGGTTTTGTTAGTTATCTTATGATTTTCACATTGCTCAGACTAGTAACTCCTGCTTTCTGCCCAATAACTAGAACAGTCCCCGTCCTTCATGTGTCTCTCTAATCCCAGCTCCCCTTGGGCAGGGTTAGCTGATAATAAACCACCCAAAGTAGACTGTATAGTAATATGTTGTAGAATAAAAATACAAAGCAAAGCAGAGCCAAGGAGCTCAAGAATACTGGAGTAGAGTAGGGGATATTTTGCCATCGACAGTCAGGGTTGGCTTTATGGAGAGAGGGATTGGTTAGCATTAGTGTGCTTTTTCATGGTGTTTTAATTTCTAAACTCCTCTTTTACCCTTTATTTCTTAATTGGCTGGATGTCATTGTCACATAGTTTCATTCAAGTAGGGCTCATGGGTGTTGTATTCCTGGGTTTTTCATGTTTGAGAAAGTCTGTTGCTTTTTGATAGAACAACATTCTTGTGTGGCTATAATATTCCAGGGTGCACTTTCTTTCTCTTAGAACATTGTGAATGTTGTCTGTGGGCACTGAATGTGGCCTGGAGAAGGTCCGAATGAGCCTGATTGTAACCTATTGTAATGATGTGCCCTTCTTGACTGTCCCAATGAAGTCTCCTAATTTAACCAGTATGTCTCTGTCTTGAGATGTCTGTTTTAAAATTTTCCAGAAATACTGGATGCCTTTCTGTTTGCATACTCTTTTTCTTTGCTTAGCTAATTGAAAAAAAATTTACCTTTGGATTTGGAAACTTATCTTTTATTTCTTAGATGCTTTAAAAATTGATTAGCTCTCTGTACTTGCTCTTGTGTCTTTGTTTTAATCTGCATTTACTGTGATTATCTCAAACTCTCATTCATATAAATAATTTCTTTTCAGAGGAACATACCTGCTCCTTGCTTGGTCTAATTTTTCTATTAGTTCTGTAATAATGTGATCTAGGTTCTCCATTTGTTTCCTTAGATCCTTATTCTCTCTTTTTAAAATATCATTACTTTGCCTTTCAGCTCTTATGTTCCTGAATTTATATTCTTTGTATTTGTGGGGCAGGGGTACTGGGTATTGAACTCAAGGGCATGCTACCTCTGAGCTAAACCCCTCAGCCCTTTTTATTTTATTTATTTATTTTTGAAACAGGGTCTCACTAAGTTGCTAAGAGTCTCACTAAATTGCTGAGGCTGGCCTTGAAACAGCAGTACTCCTGTCTTATCCTTCCAAGTACTAGGGTTATAGGCATACACTACCACGTCTGACTGAATTTATATTCTTATTGAGGTATTATATAGCAAGAAAGAATGGTGAACAACATCCTTCTGTTCTTTTGCTCTATTTTCTTCAAATGGTTCTTGCTTGCTTTCATCCTTCCCTCCCTTCTTCTCCCCCTTCTTCCACTTCCTTCCTCTCAGTTCCTTTCTTATTTTGTAATATGTTTGCATGGTTCTTCTGTAAATAAGAGAGGGATTTTATGGTGCTGCTTCCACTCACCAACATCACATTTGTTGAAGCTCATTACAAGGGGTCTGACTCCTTTTCCTTGCCTTAGAAAGTGCCCACTGCTGCCTAGCTTTTGGAGGAGCATGGGGCCCTTCCATCCTGGCGGTTTCCCCCCCTCCAACCAGTAGGGTGGAGTGAGGCAGAAGATTTAAAGGCAGAGTGGGGGAGTGCTTGGCACATCCTGATGACTGGCGGGTATGGCCACAGACCACTGGGGAAAAGGCTAGGAGCAAAAGCTACAGGAGCCTGAAGAAACCGACTTGAGGCAGGAGGCTGATTTTTAGTATTCACACTGAAACTTGGGGTCAGTTTCTCATCAGCTGAGAATTAATGTTCTGGAGACATACAGATGGACTGGTATTTAGTCCGAGTGTTGCAATGGACTGGTTTTGTAATCTTCATCTCTGTGTTCTCATGTGTAAAAGGGGATTAATATAGAATCTTTCTTATAGGATTATTATAAGGATTAGATAAACTAATGAAACCAATACTTATCTCTGTGCTGGCAGCTTTAATAAAAGCTGGCATTTTCTATCACTCCAAGTAATGATGTGCATTGTCCTGATGTGTGTTGATCAGAGAATGTCTGAACAGAAGAAGATCTAGAACCACAGTAATCTGTATTGAGAGTGGTCCAAAGTGAATTCTGTGCCAGCCACAGTGTTTAAGGCTGTTGTTCAACCTTCACAGTGAGATCCCAGACTCTGTCTGGGAGGTCATGGTACGAAACCTCCCTCTTCCATGAAGAAAAAGGGGGAACACATGAGAGAGACATATGTGTTGCCTTAACCCAGTATTTTAAAATGCCCCTAGAGTAGTAACATTGGCATTACTTGCAAACTTGTTAGAAATGTAGATTCTCACTGAGTGTGATGATGCCACCTGTAATTCCAGTACTTGGGAGGCTGAGATTGGAGAACCGCAGGTTCTAGGCCAGCTTCAGCATCCTAGTGAGGCCCTGTTTCAAAAAAAAAATGAATGAATGAGTGAATAAACAAACAAACAAGAAAATAAACAAGTAAAACTGAGATATAGCAAAAAAGAAAAAGAAAAAATGCAGATTCTCAGGCCTCATTCAGAAACTCAGGAACCGAGTAGTAACCCTCCAGGTGATTCAGACTTTCAGGCACAGAAAAGTCTAAAGACTTTCTGCCTTCTACAAGTGGATAGTGTTGAAGGAGTGGAGGGCCAGGATGGGAAAGCAGTCACCCTAGGGTACCTTGCCAATGTCTCCTCCCAGGAAATAGGCTGTGAGTTTGTGGGTAGAATTAGATTGAGCTGCGTCTGGTCAATGAACACTTTAACAGGCGCACAGTCAACCTGTGAATTTATTCCTCTACAGAGATATCTCCTCTTCCTATCATCATCTGTATAGAGGGGAATGCTGCTGTGCTTAGCTATTTTTTAGTGAACTATAATTTTGATTATAAAAAGATGAAATACTGAAAAACACTTGACTCATTTTTAGTTACTGGAAAAGCTGGTGCTCACTGTGAAACCAGAGTGCCCTCCGCCATCTGGTGGCAGCATACCCCAGAGACACATCTCCACAGTGATTATTGTAAGTCAAAGACTCCAAAGAGAGGGGGGCCAGGAGGGGACCTGGGGTCTGAAGACTTTAGGAACGGTATCCCATCATGTCACCCCACTGTGGTTCCCTCCTGAAGAAGCCAGGCAGGTGGAGAAGAGCCTGGACTCTGGTGTCAGACGGAAGTGGCTTGGCTGACCTTGCTGCCTCTGAGCCTTGGTTTCCCAATTTCAAAGTGAAGATGATAGTAATAAAAAGGCTTCCATTTCCAGATGACTGTGGGTGGGTGAGTGGGGGTTCAAGTGAAGGAATTGGTAGGAAACAGCTGGATGTGTTTGGACAACAGTGACCAGCTGCCCAGATGTGAATTGCTTATTATTTATGTTTAAAACCTGGTCTTTAATTGTGGAATGTAATGTTCTCCATGGAAGGAATTCTACATATTAGCAAGCAGGTGGAGGAGGTATTTGGTGTTTGATTTTTATGTTGAAAAAGAATTTTTAAGGCCAGAAGGAAGGGAGATGGTGCCCTGAGATTACCCCAACCGTGATTCAGTGACAAGCTTGGAGCTAGAGGAGGTGACAGACAGGAAGGTCAAGGATACTGGCTATAAGCCAGACTGTCCCTGTGTTGTCTTGCCTGGGAGGAGGGGGATAGAGAGGAAGAGAGAAGACTGGACGGATGTTTGCAGAGATGGGATTGAGGAAGAGAGAGGGAAAGAGAACTGAGACAGGCTGAAAGGAGAGTTTGGAAGGAAAGGGGTGGGTTGCTTGGAGGGATCGGGGTTACCAGGGATCAAATGGAAGGAAGGAGCAGGGAGACGTGCCCACCGCCCTTGCCCTTGCAGGTTCTAGGCCTTTCCAACCGGCAATGCTTCCTGCGAGCTGGCTTTTTGTGACTGAAACTCGTCTTTCCTCAGGGACCTGGTGCTTTTGTACATGTGAAGTGTTTGGATCCAATGTGCTTAGCGAAAGAGAAGAGTCAGGCATCGCTGGAAAAAGAGACCAGATGTCTTTGAAATCATCTAAATTGTCTCTATTTTTAAAGAAGTTACTCTTTCCATTGCTGCCAGATCTGAAAGTCCAATTTGCCAGGATAATATATCCGGTGTGGATAAAGATTTCCAAACTTGAAGTGTTTGTCGCTTAGCAACCCCGAGGCTTGAAGGGCTCGACCAGGCTTGGCCATTCAACCTTTCAGAGAGGGAGTTTTCCTGGGGGTGGGAGACGGAGACCTCCCAGGCCTCATTTAGGCCTTGGTCCCATTGTCTAGCACCCTCTGTCTCTCCCCTTCCAGATTTCTTCCCAGGTACTTGAGGCTAATAAAATCTAAACAGACGAAGAAGAGAAGACAGAGGAGAAGCAGAAAAAAAGTGGAGCAGCCTCAAGGGAAAAGTCCCAAGGACATAAAGAGTTGAAAAGAGAGAAGAAAACAATTGTGCCTGGGACTTGATCCTGGGCCAGTTTACAACAAGGGTATTTTTGTTCTTTTGAAAAGTCTGTTTCTAATATCTCTATTGTCTGTCTATCTATCTATCTATCTATCTATCTATCTATCTATCTATCTATCTATCTATCTGCCTATCTAATTTTTTATTCGACACATTTTCATTCTTGCTATGATCCCTGTAATTGTTTGGAAAGAATGAAATCAGTCCCTACGAGGTAGAGGGAGTGTTCCTCCCCCTATTGGCAGGATCCAGTCCACACTTCGAGGCCCTACCATTTCCAGGGACACTTGTCTACCCACTACCCCTGGTCTCCTGAATGTCTGTGCTGCCTTCTCTTGGGAATCACATGATTTTTGGCCTAGTTTCCTTCCTTTTTCTTCTACACAATTCTCGAACTGGCATGAAGGTCCCTTTCCAGCCAGGACTTGTGGTTAGGGCCAGGTAGGGTGGACAAACTCATCCCCCGGCCCTTGCTACTGGTTCAGGGATGGGCCCATGGCCCAGTTCTAATTACTGAGCTACAGGGGGAGAAACTTGCTGTAGTTTCTGGGAGAGCTCTTCTCACCAATGTGGAGAGATGTCCAGGTGTGGCCTTTAAGGCCCCTGGGGACAAGTCGGAACTGTGAGAGGGAGATGGGTTTTCAGCTATTTAGAATCAACATTCCTAATGGATACAGTAACATTTGTTGAGTACCTACTATATGTCTTGCACTTTATAAAATGTTTTTATGTATATATAATTCTCACCTAATCTGCATGACAGGCTGGTTAAAAAAAAATCCTTTTTTTTTTTTTTTTAGCTGAAGAAAACTCTAGTTCATAAAAGACTCCACTAGGGCAATGTCTTCATTCAGGGAAGTCTGACTCCAGAGCTTAGGGGTCAGCTGCCAGCAGAGGCCTGTCCTGAGCAGAGAAGGAGGGAGAGCTGAGGAGGAGGGCATGGCTGAGCCCTGCCTGATGGGGTGGACGGAGACCAAGGTGAGGGTGCTAAGTAGAATCTGCAGTAAGTTCAGGTGAACTTATTCAGGGTCCTGATGTGACACCATGGGGCCCCTCTATGGCCAGTCCAGCACTCTGGACATGGTGAAGGAAAAACAACTTAATAACAACTTATCTTCCTTACAAACATTTGCAAAAAGGCTTGTGAAATTTTATTTAACACATGTTTTCTGATTTAATGTTTTTCCTTCAAGCTCCAAGTTAAGATAGATCAGCAAACACCTGGAAGGACAAGACCACCTGGACATACGATCCTCATTAATGTTCATCAAGCATACTTTCTGTA
>PVLC010025387.1:0-23836 GCA_004027655.1 Graphiurus murinus | reverse complement strand
AGTAGGAGGTGAGTCAGATAGGGGTCAAGTATGAGTAGAGTTTGAGATTTTACCTTATTTGTAAGCTTACGTGTTTAGCTTCACCAGTTTTTCAGATTCTGACCAAAGACATCAAACTCCCAAGTCAGAGACAAAACTGTGTTGTGATTCACAGGAAAACAAGCAGCCTGGACATCATATCTACATCACTTCCCTTTCCCTCCAGGTCCCACAGGTGATACAGAGGGACCGGGTGGATGCTGCATCCCCAGGGGGTTTGTGTCATAGCTGGGGAACCCCAACCTCCAGGAATCTGAATCTTTGATAATGGACTGCAAGCCAACCTTCCTGCTCTTTTCTCTGGAAGGAGACATTCCCTTTGTCACACTGGAAAGTAAATACATCTGGCTTCTGCTCTGGAGGGAGACACTACTTTGGATCTTCAAAAGCTGTTTGCTATCCAAACGTTTTTGAAAAGATAGTCCAGAATGAACCTCATCAGCACCTTTCGATGCCAAGGTATAAGATACCTTGATATGATAATGGGGCCATGTTAACAACTTGGACTTTGACCAAGATAAGGAACCTTGGCAGTTTTCAGCAAAGGTATAGCATGAACTGACTTATGATTTTTTTTTTTTTTTTTTTTTTTTGCGGTACTGGGGATTGAACCCAGGGGCATTCTACCTCCAAGCTACACCCCTAGTCCTATTTTTTTTTTTTTATTCTTTATTTGGAAACAGAGTTTCACTAAGTTGCAGAGTATCTCGCTAAGTAACTGAGGCTGGACGAGAACCTGCAATCCTCCTGTCTCAGCTTCCCAAGTACTGGTATTACAAGTGTTGCCACCACACCTGGCTGACTTATGATTTGATAAGATTATCTGGATGCCATGTGAAGGGTAGGGTGAGGTGGGCACAGGCAGAAGCAGAGAGATAGGAGAAATCCAGACAATGGCTCAGACCAGGGCGTGGTATCTGGAGTCTGAGCCTGAACCATTGGAAGGATGGACTTGCATCAACTGAGAGGGGAGAGGTAGCAGGCAAAGCAGATTTGGGAGGAATGTTGGCAAGTCCGTTTTGGACCTAAGCTTCACATCTCTATTAGATATTTTGATATTGCGAGAGCAATTGAATCAATGACTTGGGAACTAGAGAGGTTTGGGTTGAGATAAAAAGTCAGGAGTCCTCAGTATATGGCACTGAAAAGCTGTGTGGCTTGGAGACTTAGGAGGCCTCATGAAGTGCCTGTGCTATTTCATCATAATTATAATTTGGGCTTAGTTATGCATTCTGTTCACCCTTAAAGTTGTATCAAGCTTAAAAATGAGGCTTTCTGATAATTAGGGGTTTTGTCTGGCTTTTTGAAGATTCCCATGTATTTAAAAGTGGCACAGTGTCATTTCAGCTTTAAGGCAGCAGCAGGGATGGGGGGACATCAAGTATAAAATCTCAAATTTTAATTAAGAAAATTTGACAATGTTAAACAAGAAGCAGCTGCAAGGGGGAAGATATTTGTGCATTTTTAGATGCGCTTTGAAAGCCTCAGATTGTCTTTGGAGGAGAATGGAACAAATTGTCACAAATCTTGTTTTTTGAGAAACCAGTTATAACAACATTACAGCATGCCAGTGCCACAGCCAGCATGCCAAAAATAACATGAAAAGGGATGACTGCAAATCTATTTAGAATTAAGCCAGTAATTATTGCGTTTGTGATCATTTCCAAGAATTGTTCCTACCCAAATATTATGTGGAAAACAAGAAGAGCTCATTCTAGCCCTGAAGATTTCCATTTTATTTTTCCTTCACTTCACTTACTAATGATTTATGTTAATAAATTGTTAATAGTTTCAAAGAGAGCACTGTGTGTGTGTGTGTGTGTGTGTGTTTGTGTGTGTGTGTGTGTGTGTGTTGCTAGGGATTGAACCTAGCAATCTACCTCTGAGCTATATACCCCTATTTTATTTTTTATTTGGAAACAGAGTGTAAGCTAATACAAGTCTCATTGAGTTGCTGAGGCTGGCTTTGAACCTGTGATCCTCCTCTCAGCCTCCCAAGTACTGGGATTACAGGTGTGCACCACCATGCCCAGCTAAAGAGAGCACTTTGTTTTAAAAAGAAGTTAAAAGCAACATAATTTTGGTAACATGGAGACTATTTTTCTTAAGTTAGGTTAATTTAAAGTTCTGGGACACCAACTATTTCCTGATGCCCTCCATTATCAAATACATCATAATTTTGCAAAAAAATCTACATGAACATGGAAATACAGGAAATAATAGAGCAATAGAATTGAACTCTCATTTGTCCATAAAATGGCTCTCCTGAAAGAAGATGGAATCCTTTATTACAACAACAAAATATATATATGTACACACACACATTACAGTATAACTTTTTAACAACCCCCCTTTTATATTTGTCTAACTCCTTATCCTCCTATTCCCACTACAAGTTAGGCATAGCGGGAGACCATGTAAATATTTATGATGATGATTAATCTAGTAGGAAATACATATATCTTGACATTTCAGAACCTTGGAGGATTCTTTATTTTTCTAATCCTTGTCTAAGATTTATGCATAACATTAATCCAGTATGAACAAGAATGCATTGCTCCTCCATCCTTTCTCACCCAGGTGATCTTCCTAAGGCCAAGCCAGGCAGCTTGTCTGCAAGAGGTGACTTGTTGTATCTGTCAGAAAGGAGAATGCTTCTTTTAAAACAGCTGCATGTTGCTTCCTGTTAATAAAACTGTGGCCCTTGGAAAGAACACTGTAGGCCTTATGTTTAGGAATGTCTGGGAAGGTTCAACTCATCTGTAAAATAAAGATGGAATTGTTGGTGTGATGCTGTTTTAGCCGTCTAACTTCACTTGTTTCTAGGACTTGTTTCTCAGCCATTGGGAATCAGTGTAAGGAGTACTGGCTATAATATTGGTGGTGTAGTGTAGTAGTTCTCAACCTTTCACATCTTAAATTTTACAAATCTCTTCCAGGGTATATAGGGAGGGGGTGGGGAGGACACACCAAAACTATCTTTAAATATTATTGCAATCCAAGCAGAAATCTAGAAGCCAAGGGGGAAGGACAGTATTTCCTATTGGAGGCACCTCCTGGTACCTACAGGATACCCTCCTCTTTGTCTTTCTAGATGAGCTCCATGTACGTAGACTTGATTTATACAAACATGTTACAAGACAGTAAATGTCCATGGGCTTTATTAATAAAATTCATGATTGTATAATCATTGATGGGTTAGGTATTGTTGGGTACAATGTGGGGACCGAGGAAACACAAACCCTATGTCCCCCATTTGGTTATAGAACAACTCAAGCCAGGGCAAGAGAATCTCTTAGGATCAATTTTCTTGACTCTTACTCAATAAATATCCAAGCAACAGGGAAGCATCAACTCAACAATTACTCTGTTTTCCCTTCCAGATTAACTTTCCTTCTCCATATCACCTACAGTATTTTTTTTTCCAGTAACATTTGAGGCTCAATTTTCATTTCCCTTAAAACTGGCCTCTGAAAGTCATTAAAAATCCTAGGAAGCATAATAGATTCAATTATTACTTTATTCTGTTCTCCCCTGTTTCATCATTAAGTTGGTTTGCAGATTTATTTGAGCAATCTTTGGCCCTCCAAAGAGAACTTCTGTAAAGCTTAGTCTGAAGGAAAACATCTCCTATTCCAAGGCCAGCAAATGACATTTCCCCTAGCAGCCAGCCAGCTACCAATTGTCCCCTCTTTACTGCCTTTGTCGGCCCTCCCATGTAGATTCCTAACAGTCCCTGGCTCTACAGCTGCTTTAGCTCTTCTGGCAGTAGCACCTTCCTTGGAGAGGACCTGGAGAGACAAAGCTAAGGCTGCTTCCTCTCCTATTTTGGACATGTTGCTACAGAATGAGGATGGTAGTTCATTATTAAGTTGGTGGTTATGTGGGTTGGACTTTCAAGCTGTTGTCTGGAAAAGTAATGGAGATTGTACTCCTAGTTTGGGGCTGTGGTTTGGATATTTACTTAGTGAGAATCTTAAACTAGAAATCAGTGCAACTCTAGGAGATTCCATTAGACCTTACCCTGGCTCTCTCATTTATTTATTTTAATATTTATTATTATTTTTTTGTCCTGGGATTGAACTCAGGGGAATTCTACCTCTGAGCTACACCCCCAGTCCTATTTTATTTTTTATTTTGAAACAGGGTCTCACTAAGTTGCTCAGGCTGGCCATGAACCTGCAATCCTCCAGTCTCAGCCTCTCAAGTACTGGGATTACAAGCGTGTACCACCATGCCCGGCTTGACTCTCACGTTTATGAAATTAAGTGTTGCTTCCAGTTTTTACAGGCTCAGCATGATGAACAGGAGAGCTAGCAACTTCCTAAGCCTTTATCCCACCCTGGAGCCCTAGGTTTAGACTTCAATCAGTATATAATGTGGATAGCTGCTGATTGCAGTGGCTGTGTTTTTTTGTCCATATATATATATATATATATATATATATATATATATACATATGTATATATATATGTATATGGACAATCGTCGTGGGACTTTGAGCAGGTCACATAACAGCATGAACCAGAGGATGTTGGGCTGATGGGCTCCTTCTGAAGGGATCTGGCTGGGGACAGTCAGGACACTCATCTAGAATGGCTTGGCTCTCTTGAGCATATATATATGAAAGCACAAATCCCAAAAATAAAATACTGAGAAAAGAAAACAAGGTGTGCTGGGAATTTATCTTATTTATTTGTGACAAGGCCCTCATGCAATGCCAATGGGCACAGGTGTTTGTTTCTCAGTTCCAAAACTTCTTTTCTGAGTAGGCCTTGCTCAGAGAACCCAGATCCTCAGATATAAGTTCAATAAAACAAGCTTTATCACTGTTTACCTCCATCCCTTGACTCAGTGGATAAACAGAGAATTTTAGGAATAATGGAAGTTTCCAACACTCACCCTTCAAGCATGGAGACCTGTGTGTACATGGTGGGGGGTGGCTCTCACACTGCAAATCTAAGAGACAGGCACTATCAGCCCCATCTGCTCAACACAGACAGCAATTGTCGTGGGACTTTGAGCAGGTCACATAACAGCATGAACCAGAGGATGTTGGGCTGATGGGCTCCTTCTGAAGGGATCTGGCTGGGGACAGTCAGGACACTCATCTAGAATGGCTTGGCTCTCTTGAGCAGACTTCAGGGACACAAATACCATGCTAAAACTCCTGGTTCACTCATAATTCAATGAAATTCTACTCAGTACACTTTAACAAATGAGGTATCTTTGATGTCTTTTTTGAATGTTAAAGCCTATAGACTCTAACCAGTTCAAATGTCTGTTGGCCAAGAGGGGAGGAGGATCAGGAGATCATTACCAGATAACATTTACTTGCAGTTTCAAGGCTCCACGAGAGATTATTTTCCCCAAAGTTCACTACCAGTACAAAGTGTATTACATGTGTGCATGTACAAGCAACACATAAATGGAAAGTTTCTGTGCCTAGTGAAATTTTTTTTTTCAGTACTGAGGATTGAACCCAGGGGCATTCTACTTCCGAGCTACATTCCCAGCCCTATTTTTTTCCCAGCCCTATTTTCTATTCTTTATTTTGAAAGAGAGTTTCACTAAGTTGTGGAGGGCCTCACTAAGTAACTGAGGCTGGCCGTGAACCTGGATCCTCCTGTCTCAGCCTCCCAAGTACTGGGATTACAAGTGTGTGCCACCACGCTCAGCCTATATTCTTTTAAAAAATATTTTTATTGGTGCATTGTAATTTCATATAATTATGTAGTGCAATAACATTCATATCATTCCAAGACTGAATAGGGCCCCTATTCCAGACCTTCATCTTATGCCTGTGTGAGGTTCATCTCTGAGTGGAAGCTATTTTGGTTTTAGAGCTGCAGGGCAACAGGCTCAGGCAGATGCCAAATTCCACTCTGTCAACTTTCTGCTATATTTCAGACACCTTGGTATGCTCCAGCTGGGACAAACTCTCATGTTTTTCACACTTTGAAATGTCAGTGGGGATTTGATCTGCAGGAACAGTGTTATTGATGGATACCCTTTGGTCTCCCACGGATTACCTTTACAGCAACAGATTGCTGATGTGAGATCTTCTGAAGTATGAGCATTCCACATGTGTGTAGTGGGCCCCAAGATTCCTGGAGTCAGGAGTCCTTTTCTGGACTTGACTAAGCTTGGTAGAACTCAGGTTGTGTTGCCTTCTGGGGGGACTACATAGGATAGACCAAAGAGAAGAATCTAGAAGACTTCCATACATTTGACACATGACTGAACCTTAGCATAGAGCAGGGGAAGTGGCAATGAAGGCATCGTCCTCTCTGGGGCAGTGGTCAGGCAGGTGGTTCGAGTAAGCAAGGTCAAGGGGCTGAGCGGGCTCTTACAGGGCTTGCTGAGGAGACAGTCATGCGGGTTTTCTCACGGCTATTGAACAACAGTAACTGTTCAAAGGAAATCACTCTAGGTACTTAAAGAAGAAAAACAAAACAACAACAACAAAACCCAAGTCAGGTGTGGTAGCATATGCCTACAATCCCAGTACTTGGGAGGTTGACAAGAGGATGGCAGGTTCAAGACCAGCTTCAGCAACCTAGCAAGACCCTGTTTCAAAAAAAAAAAAAAAAAAAAGAGGGAGGAGGGGCTGGGAGTGTGGCTTGGAGGTCAAATGCCCCTGTGTTCCATCCCTGGTAACAAAACAGAACAAAACAAAAACAACCAAACCAAATAAAAACACTTGATCGAAGAAATTAGGTTCTTACAAAATCCTTAGAAGTTTGCTAAAGGGGCCCTAGGTGGAGACTCTGGGAATTATTCTAGAACATGGAAGTGGCCAATCAGAGCACACAATCAGGAAACTGGAGAATTAAGTGGCTACCACACTTAACCTTGGATTAAACAAAACAAAAAGCTGTCTAGCTATAATTCTGGGGTCAGGGAGTCAGTCATCTGCTCTCTAGCTGTGGTACACAGACCTTGCAGCAGAAAACCCCACACCAACTCATTACTGGTAGGAACATCCTGAAGTTTTTGGAAGATGGAGTCCGCCTCACCTGTGCCTCCAGCTCTCCTCATAGGACATCTAACTAAATTCACGTCCAGATTGCAGGCAGCAAGGTGTATGAGGAAAACAGTTGTTTTAAACTTTCATACCTTCAAGTTCAAGAAGGGTCTCAACCATCTCCAGCCTCAGGCCAGTCCCCTCAGTATGGTGGCATCTTGAGCTACCCAGCAAACTGAGGGAGGGTGAGCCCCTGAGGCGTCCCTGGAGGGGTTCTGGGACTGGGGATTCCTCCAGAGGGGTTGACTGCAGGGTGGAGACCGAGGCAGTAACAGCCATGTAGATCACAGCTTGGGGTCGAGTTAGCATCAGGAGAGACACCTAAGGCTCATGGGTGGTTGCAGTGCCTTCTGGAAACTCTCTTGACACTCACAGTCCTCTCGATATTGCAGGGCTCTTTCTGGCAGCAGATTTGAGGAAGAAGCCTGGGCACATTGTTGGGTGCAGCGTGTTTTCCGACTCACTTCCTTCCAGAATTGTCTATGGCCTCAGTTGTCTGTGGGCTTTCCGTAGGTGTCTACCCTCCACTGGGACCTATAGTTTCCTCTGGCAGTGCTAGCTTATAAACTGACAAAGCCTAAAGCTACTAACACTCGAAAGAGCTGGTATTTACAAAAGAAGTGACAGAACAGTGAAAGAGATTAGAAAGACCTGAACCCAATCTTCATATAAAGAGTAATTTAATGTACAGTTTATGAGAAAGAAAAATAATCACATATCCACTGGCCAGTGGTATATTAAAAATGTATTGAGTTTTGCTCTTAGAGAAATGTTCAAGAGAATTAAAAACATATTTCCACATAGAAACTTGTACATAAATGTTTATAACAGCATTCTTCTTCTCTTTTTTGTGGTACTGGGGATGGAATCCAGGGGCATTCTACCTCCAAGCTACACCCCAGCCCTATTTTTTTCTTTAGTTTGAAACAGGGTCTCACTAAGTTGCTAAGTGCCTCACTAAGTAGCTGAGGCTGGCCAAGAACCAGGATCCTCCAGTCTCAGCTTCCCAAGTAGTGGGATTACAAGCATGCGCCACCACACCTGGCTCCTATAACAGCATTATTCTAATAGCTAAAAAGTAGGAACAATGTCCATTAACTGATGAATGGATAAATCGTGGCATATGGATACCGCAGAATATTCTTTGGCCAAAAAGGTAGGATGTACTGATTCATTCTATAGCATGGGTTGACCTTGAGAACATTAAGTAAAAAAAAGTCAGGGACAAAACCCCATATATTATATAGTTCAGTTACTATGAAATGTCCAGAAGGCAAAGTAGCTTAGTGGTTGCCAAGGGCTGGAGGGAGAGGGGAATAGGTCATAACTTTAAGAGGTATAGGGTTTCTTTTGGGGGTAATAAAATATTTTAGATAGTAGTGATTGTTTTATAACTTTGTGATACTAAAACCCACTTAATTGTACACTTTGCATGGTGACAGGAGGATTGCAGGTTTGTGGCCACCCTCAGCAACTTAGTGAGGCCCTCCACAACTTATCGAAACTCTGTTTCAAAGTAAAAAATAAAATAGGGCTGGGGGAGGGGGAGGTGTAGCTCAGATACAGAATGCCCCTGGGTTCAATTCCCAGTACCACAATAAATACATACATACATACATACATACATACATACATACATACATATATACATACATACTTACATAAATATATAATAAAAAGTAGGATACATCACCTATAAGTAATGCTAAAACTGGGCAGAGTGGCTATGTCTACAATCATGGTTCTTGGGAGACTGAGACAGTAGGATCGCATATTTGAGACCAGTAACTTGAGACGCTATTTCAAAATAACAAATGAAATAGGGCTGGGGATATAGCTCAGTGGTAGAATGAATGACCCTGGGTTCAACCCCCAGCACAACACACACACACACACACACACACACACACTCTCTCTCTCTCTCTCTCTCTCTCTCTCTCTCTCTCTCTCTCTCTCTCTCTCTCCCTCTCAAACTGACGATATTCTCCAAAATTAGTAGGATTCCTATTTTTTTTTTATTTGTGTTGCTAGTAGAATAACCATACTGATTTTTAACAGAAACAACAAAAAAGCAGTGTAACGCCCAGCAGAAAGTGAAGCAGTGCTGGACCTGGGAATGTACTACAAGTTACCAATGATTAGGCTGAAGTCCCTCCTTCCTTCCTCTTTCTCCATCGGATGCACTTCCATTTATACAAACTGTGTCTCAGGCAAACTCACGTCCAAACCAGGAAAAGTTGAAGACAGTTCTACACTGTCTTAAGAGCAACTCAGGAAAATATAATTTCTTTTGTTACATAGGAGACATCAAATCATGCATACAGTAGCATTTTACTATTTGACTTCAAATAATAAATGCAATGGCCTGGGTGTTTCATGATGCAAACAGCTTCTCTCTGCTACACACAGAATTCCAGAATTGGGCCTGACCTGCATAATTCTGAGCAAGCAGTTCCAGGAAGATCTTGGGATCATGACATGTGTGGACACCAACACAAAGTTCGGGAAAAGCAATGCATGGCCTTTTGTCTATTTCTTGTCCTTGCTGTTAGCTCAGGCTGCATCAGGATAATAAGGTTGTTCTATCAGAAAACTGCCCTAATTAGTTGCAATTTCTCAACATCTTTGGACTGCTTCTGAAGACTAATTACGGGAACCAGAGAGTGTAAGAGAATACACACCCTGCGGATATGTAGTTAATACAAACCCCTCGCACAGGCGCTGATGGGACAGGCCACTTAATTTCCCCAAAGAGGATCCTCTGGCTTTCCCCCTCCCCATCTTTTAAGTTTTTCTTTTTTAACAGCTTTGCTAATTTAGGTTAAGTGGTTTGGTCGTCATGGAAACCAGTATTCCTCTCAGGCTGATTGTGTCAAAGGCATCATTAATCTGTTTTCTCAACTGCCTCTTCCTCATCCATCTAATTGCAGCCCCCCTCCTCCCTCCCCTCTTTGGATGACATCATTTTGGACATTTTTAGGACACCATATGTGAGATTCAGCACCATTTCCTTTCTATTCAGATTCCATACCACTATGTTAATTGTCATATTCTCACCCCAAAGGAGTCAGGGGGCTCCCCCAGGTGGGGGCACAATATCTCCAAAGGTGGGGTTGCAAGTCTCTGAATTCTGCATGCCTCAGATGCAGTCTAGCATCCCAAATAAGTGAGGCTTTGAAGTCTTTCCTCTCCCTCCTTCTCATCTCTGCGTTTTGTTTTTTTTGAAAACAGATTCTAAATATCTGATGTTGATGTTGTTTGGGGAACCATGATGTTTGAAAGAGTAAAGAGCCTGTCTTGGAGTAATGAGGAGGAGGGCCAGCTCAACAAATAGGATGACCACCCTGAGACTGAGATGGCCTTGATCCTGGTGAGAGAAAACAGAGCTCAGAATCTTGTCTAGTCCTTCCAGAAAACACTCTATGCGAGATGCCGTGACCTTTGTGTCTTTTGTCTTGGTGTCCATTTTCACATGAACCTGCTCACTCAACATGAAAAAAATGGGGTGACCCTGCAACTCTGATCCATGGAAAAATTCTTGCCCGATGTGTTCCACCTTGGTGAGTGGGCAGTACCTTTGCTGTACACATCCATCCCTCTGCAAGGTTTCTAATTTCCCACCCAGCATCATGAAGGACACGTGAGCACCAAGGACATTTTAGTTGTGGGTGGACACAGCCACTGGCACACGACCTGTCCATCTGCTTCCTGGTCTTTCCCATGGAACAATTTTGATAATTGTTGGTCTTACCACCCTCCTCTTGGGAAAACCTAGTCTCATCTTCCTATTTGACTACTGTTTTTATGGGTGGTGCTGAAAAGCCTGGAAGTAATTTACTTTAATTCATTTATGCAACATTTGCACATAAATCATACGTTAGGATGAATTTTTCATTTCATAATGGCAGACACAATTAAGTTATCTTTCTTACATTTTTTTTGAGGTACTGGAGATTGAGCCCAAGGGCATTCTACCTCCAAGCTACAAACCCAGTCCTATTTTTTATTCTTTATTTTGAAACAGGGTCTCACTAAGATGTGGAGAGCCTCACGAAGTAGCTGAGGCTGGCTGAGAACCTGCGATCCTCCTGTCTCAGCCTCCCAAGTACTGGGATTACAAGCGTGCTCTACTACTCCTGGCTTTATTTCTTACATTTTTTTGTGATATTAATTTGATTCTGAAGCTACACATTCTTTTCTCATTTCTATTCCTTACACAGAACTCATTGTTTCTTCTTTCTTTTTTCTTTTTTTTTTTTTTTTTGCGGTACCGGGGATTGAACTCAGGGGTATTCTACCTCCGAGCTATACCCCCAGCCCTATTTTTTTTTATTCTTTATTTTGAAACCGAGTCTCACTAAGTTGCGGAGTGCCTCACTAGGTAGCTGAGGCTGGCCACGAACCCGGATCCTCCGTTCTCAGCCTCCCGAATGCTGAGATTACAAGCGTGCGCCACCACGCCCGGCTTGTTTCTTCTTTCTTTACCTGATATTTTCACCCATTTATTGTAGCATGCATGACATTTAATTGTAGCTAATTCTTTATACAGAAGTTATTTAAATCATATTCTTTTCCTTCTGCTGAGCAGAGTGCCTGATACATAATATTTAGTCAAACTATTTGTTGTGTAAGTAACTGTTGACTTGGGACCCAAATGCTTTTGATTCATTCCTAAATCAGTTTATAACAGGAAGAGATGCTCATTGGTCTTGACTGTCAACACTGGTGATAGAACTGATAAGATTCAATATGTTAACTGTCTAAAAAGCATTTTTATTTTAGTCTAAAGGAATGAAGAAATGTATAAGAAGACGACACAGAACAAATTGGTCACTAAGATTTATGATTCTGCAGTGTGTGTGTGTGTGTGTGTGTGTGTGTGTGTGTGTGTGTGTTACTGGGAATTGGATCCAGGGGCATTCTACCTCTGAGTTATACCCCCAGCCTTTTTAATTTTTTTTTGAAACAGGGTCTCACTAGATTGCTGAGAGTCTTGCTATGTTGCTGAGGCTGGCCTTGAACCTGAGATCCTCCTGTCTCAGCTTCCCAAGTACTGGGACTACAGGTGTGCACCTCCATATCCAGTGATTCTGCAATTTCAAGTTAAACAAATACAGTGGTACAATACTGTATGTGAGGCATGAGAGGGGCCTAGAATAGCACCCTGCTTTCTTGTTTAGGTTCCCGGAAGGAGGCTGGAGATACAGAGGTGAGCAGGTATGGTGGGGTGGGTGGGGAGACGGGTGAGCTGACTTGAACTTGACAAGCTTGATTCTAAACTAGCACCAGTGCAGAAAGAATTGGATTGGGCCTTTCAGAGTAAAACATGAGGGAATCCTTAGATTATGTTATGTTATTATTTTCAGATGGCTAAGTCTTTAATGAAAATAAGTGGAAGCAAAGTGTCCAATATCACACGGTTTAAGCAAGAAGCCCTTTCTATTATGACTGTTGAGCATTGCAGATAAATAAGGAAAACAGGAAACCAGTACTTGGGAATTCATGCAGTATGAAAAGCAAAATTTAGGTTTGTGAGAAAAGTTTGATTTTTTTTTTTTGTGGTACTGGGGATTGAACTCAGGGGCATTCTACCTCTGAGCTATACCCCCAGCCCTATTTTTTATTCTTTATTTTGAAACCAGGTCTCACAAAGTTGCGGAGTACCTCACTAGGTAGCTGAGGCTGGCCGAGAACCTGGATCCTCCAGTCTCAGCCTCCCGAATGCTGAGATTACAAGCGTGCGCCACCACACCCGGCTAAGTTTGATATTTTAATTAGGAGAAATCAAGACTTTTTTTTTTTTTTGTCTAGAGATCACTCATTTCCTCTGTGACTTTTTTTTTTTTTTTTAAATTAAAGAACAAGCCCAAGGAAAGACAGGAACCAATCTGGTCCCAGGATCAAGTCACACTGTCAGCCTCTTTCTCTATTGATTTCCTTATCTTTCTTTTATGCTTTCTGGCCTTTTTTGCCCATTGCTTTTGTTCTTCCCTCTTGGCCAATTTTGTCTGCATACTCCTTAATCCTGCTTCTTCAAAACTTATTGTGTACAGAGTCAATGTTTATTACCCCTCTACTTTGTGCATGGGACACGTCTGTCTTTAATCCCCTAGATAGTGACATTATTATTATTATTATTATTATTATTATTATTATTATTATTATTGTACTGGGGATTGAACCCAGAGGCATTCTACTTCCAAGCTACATGCCCAGTCCTATATATTTTTTTTTTGAAACAAGGTCTCACTAGGTTGATGAGAGTCTCACTACTTACTGGGGCTGTCTTCGAACCTGTGATCCTCCTGTCTCAGCCTCCCAAGTACTGGAATTACAGGTGTGCGCCACCATGCCTGGTTTGTGACATTATTTTTTATTGTTCCAATTCCAGAGTTCTTAGGAGAAAGATGTTTATCTGCCCATACAACTAACTAACAGGCAGCGTACCCCCGCACCTTCCACAGCAACCGGAACCTGTGATATGACCAGCGTAAGCCCCTTGAGACTACCCCAGCTCACCTCTCGTGCCAGAGCTGGAGCAGCAAACAACTGCACTGCAGAGCTTGAATCAAAACTGCCGCAAACACAGCTTCTTGATGGAAGGAAAGAAAAGCAAAGCAGCAAAAAAAGTGAATAAACCAACAAAAACAGCTGAACAGAACCCAAGGAGAACAAAGGAGCCGGCATGCGCACTTGCGCGCGTGGCAGTGGCGTACACTGCAAACCGGCAGCCACCATCTTGCCAGCCGCCATCTTGGCAGTCGCAAGGAGCAGCATCTTTTAGCACCAAGACCCCCAACAACCTCCTGTGCACCTAATAACCAGAAGTGGAGTAAGCGACTATAGAATCCCACACCTTAAACAGACGGCATATTCCCACAGGATCAACAGTGATCAAGAATACCTGGGACACCCCAGATCACCTCTCCCACTGGAATCAGAGCAGCAGGGATCTGTAAGTTATATTGCATCCTCGGGGTGCGGGAGCCCCTATACAAAGCGCAGACTCAGTCACTCGCCCTTCAAGCGATTGGATAGAGCAGAAGTGCGGGAGGGACCCAGTGCACACAGAGCATAAGGAACCTCCAGGCACCCTGGAAAATGCCCGGCATATAGTTTGTACTCCCACCACCAGCAAAGACAGAGAGAGAGAGAGAGAGAGAGAGAGAGAGAGAGAGAGAGAGAGAGAGGTGGATAGGACCTGTGGAGAGCTCAGAGACACAAGCTTGCAGCAGGAGAGGCATCAGCGGAACCCCCTGCCTGCACTGACAGAGCAAATAAGAATGCCAGAGACACACTCGAAAATTTAAGCTCTGTACTTACAAACTAGCAGAGTTTCTGGTTTTCTTGTTGTTGCCATTGTTTTTTGTTTTTTATGTGTGTGTGTGTGTGTGTGTGTGTGTGTGTGTGAGCGCGCGCGCACGAGTGGGTGTGTTATGTTGCCTTGACTTATTTGTTTGGAAGATTGGTTGCTTTGTTTTTTTGTTTTTTTTTTTTTGCTTAGATTGTTGAATCTCCTCCTTATCCCTTTTACAAGCTTCCTTCCCTCTCTCCCATCTATATTCTCCTCAACTCTTTTTCTCTTCTCTTTTCTTTTTCCTTTTTCCCTGTCTTATATCAAGACCATTTCATACTACCACACTTAAAACTCTACATTGACTACCAGAATCCCCTGACATCTACCATCTCCAATCTCTACAATATATCACCTCAACACACTCAAGCACTTATTCTACTGGACCATACACTCTACTTTACCCTATTCTTACATTCATCACTGTGACTTTTCACCCAACCTTTACCTCTGAACACAACCTGTCCCCGTATATACCAGCAGACACCTCTAAACCCCCGCTATAGAGATTGGACGAGAAAACTTGCAAGAGCAGCAAAGATATAAATCTAAAAACAGGGGAACCATGGGAAGGAAAAATAGCAAAGAAACAATGAGCCACCACAACCCCTCAATAACATCTCACCAACCCAGAATGGCAGAGATTACCAGAAGAACAATTCAGATCTTTAATACTAGAAACAATACAGGATTTTTGGAAAGACTGTAGGGAGAGCTGGAAAGAAATAAAGGTACAAATAAACAAATAATCTGACGATCTGAAAAGGAACTAAAAGGAAGTGAAAGATGCAATAACTGAAGTGAAGGCATCAATACAAACTTTAAACAGTAGATTAGACCACATGGAAAATAGAATATCACTCTTAGAAGATGACCATTCCAAAAATGAATCCATAATACCTAATTAAAAAAAAAATTCGACAGTATGAATTGGACATCGGTGAGATCTGGGCCGATTTTAAAAGAGCTAACCTAAGAATAGACCTAGAATAGGGATTAGAAGTTGAAACTTATGGAATAAACAATCTTTTCAAAGAAGTAATTTTGGAAAATTTTCCAAACATAGAAAGAGAAGTTGACACACAGGTACAGGAAACATAGAACTCCCTCCAGACAAGACCGAAGAAGAGGTTCACCACGCCACATAATAATCAAGTTGACTAATGTAGAGGCTAAGGATAGAATTCTAAAGGCAACAAAAGTAAAAGGCCAAGTGACATTCAGAGGCAAACCTCCTTTCCTCTCTTCCTCCCTTCCCTTCTTCTTTTGTACTAGAGATGGAACCCAACAGCATTTTACACCTGAGCTATACCCCAGCTCTTTTTTACTTTTTATTTTGGAATAATGTCTAACTACATTGCGGAGGCTGTTCTCAAACCTGCCAATCCTCCTGCTCAGCCTCCCAAGTCCTGGGATTGCAGGCATGTGCCACCAGGCCCAACTGTCCATATAATTTTAAAATCATGGTGCAGGGGTACAGGGTGGGGTTTCCTGGCTCGACGACATACATTTATCAGGCCACAGAGCCAACAAAGAGAAACAAATCCAAGTCAAAGCACTGTTGGGGACATGCCACACCTCTTGCAATTAAAATGTTAGGATATTTGTCTAGCTGCTGTCTGTGTAGAAACAAGGGATTATATCACAATGGTTCTTTGTCATGATTTATAACATAGTGAGCAACATATGCATTTGAGTGGAAGTTGTCAAATCTTACCATTTATGAGGCTCTTTTCCAGAACTCATGTAATACCATTATGTTTCCCCCACATATTTATTGCTTTAAAATCCAGGCTTTCTTGCCTTCAGGAGGTGCAGTGGGACTTAGAAACCACCAGATGTCACTATTGCGGACAGCAGTCCACCTTCTCCAGCTTGCACCCGATACTGTCCATGCAAATGTTTTAGTAAGAGTTGACAGGCTCCAAGACATCTGTCTTCAAGATTGTCCCTGCCAGTAGGAAGCCATAGTGAACAGGCGAGTTGGGTGCTTTATCTTTAGTGACTGTCAGATATAAGAGAACAAGGTTTACAGAAGCACCCTGGCTCACCCATACAAGCTTGCTTCCAAGGTCTCTCAAACTCTGATCGGCTGTGATTCTAAGTCAAATAGCTATGGCCTCTACTCTCCACTCAGCATTTGCATTCTTTTGTTTTTGTCAAGATTGCATCATTTTAGAAGACAGTAGGCACTGAACACAGCGGACCTCCTAGTGATGAGAAACAGGAAGAATCCACCAGGTAATGGCAGAGGCTTGCTAAGGAGGCTAAGGGGAAGAGGCTGAGGGCCTGGAAAGAAGGCTACTCTCCAGGTCACTTGTCAGTTGCCCTTGCAGGAATACCACCTCCCCCTCGTTTGCATTTAACTCAGTTCCCAGGTGATTACTGTGTTAATAGGGAAGGTGGATGTTGGCAATCTGTGGCTCCACTTTCCTTCTTACCTTGTATTCCTTATGTTGCCTTTTATTTCTCTCTCTTGTATCCTCCTGCCCTCTTTTTCTCTTTCTTCAATCATATTTTCATATTTGCTTGTAGTTCCCAGAACCTCTGGAAGCATTTGTTTCTAACAGTAGCACTCTTGGATAGTTTTATCAGGGGCATTCTACCTCCGAGGTATACCCCCAGCCCTATTTTTTATTCTTTATTTTGAAACCGAGTCTCACTAAGTTGCGGAGTGCCTCACTAGGTAGCTGAGGCTGGCCGAGAACCTGGATCCTCCGGTCTCAGCCTCCCGAATGCTGGGATTACAAGCGTGCGCCACCACACCCGGCTGAGGATATAACTTTTCTATGGTGCCTTTTATATTACTATAAATACATGCTGAATTACTGACAACATTGACTTTTTCTTCTTTGGAGGGTCCTCATTGCTTGAAATAGGTATAGCTTTAGATTGTTTAGTTTTATGGTGTGTACTCAATAATGCCTTGAGGATACAGAGGCAAATAAAGGAAATCTAGAGGCAAATCTTACAGTCTTATACTACTTAACTATTACTCTCTCAGTTATGATATTTAGTTGACAAGATGTTACTTGTGATATGCTTAGTGCTGTCAGATCCTGGGTAAGCCTTAACAACATAAGGATAGGCATTATTAGCTGTTTAGTTAAATTCGTTGAGTTGAAGAGAACAGAACATTGTAGGGAGTTTAGACCCTTCAAAGTTGTTTTCCTTGTTGATTAAGAACACACAAACCTCAACTAGATGACTTCCAATCTGCAAATGAAGGTTCACTTTAGGATGTGTACCATCATAGGCTGGGGACAGTGGTACATACCTGTTATCCTAGTACTTGGGGACTAAGAAGGTTGCAGGTTCAAGGCCAGTGAGCAGAAACTTAGCAAGACCCTGTTTCAAAATAAAAAGGGCTGGGGGTATAGCTCAGAGGTAGAACCAAACTGGGTTCAATCCCCAGTACCACAACATCATACCCAATAGCTATAGGGAGTATCCCTCCACACCCCCATCTCCTCCAGATTCAGGAAACTCACTTGCTTTTATGGGGAGATCACAACGATCCTTTCAGCTCCCCATCATCAAAACTAACTGATGATTTGGTTTATTGTGGGGGATGTGGGTGGTGGAGAGACTCAAGCAGATCACAAACTTCCCCCCTCTCTGGCACCACCACCTCTCCAAAGTCACCAGTGCTATTTTCTTAGGTTTTGCCTGAGTTCATTGTCCAGGTTGTGCCATTTCACATGTATGCTGCATTTTTACACCCCTGGTGGATGTGGAATTCCCCTCATTTGGACTTACACAAGACATTAAAAATAATTCCACCCCCTGCCTTTCTCATAGCCATGCCCTCGAGTGAAAGCCTGCCAAGACACTCTTGGGGACAACTCTGGACCAAAGACTCCCACAGGGGAGCACTGTGAGAATTAGCCAGAGCAGGCACCTAGCAGCTGTGGCCGTAGATGTCTGGTCTTTCCAGGTGAGAGCACCCTTCTTAGTCTTGTTGGAAAACAGCAAAGGCAACCAATATTTCCTTATTGCTATTAGGTCTAAAGTCAGGGACGGCCTGACAGATGCTTGTTTGAATTGATCTATTCATATTGCGCCTTGAGAGATTATAACTGCCAAGAAATGGCGTCTTCCTTGAGAAGAAATTTTGGAGGCCACAAACAAGTTCTTTATAGAGAGATCTTAAGGCATATTCCCATCTGGGATGAAAGCCAACTTTCAATATTAGTGTTAGTTTATCTCATCATCAGGATAGATAAATTCTAAGTAGAATTGAAGAGTTTAAGAAAAATCCTTTGGGAAATTTCTCATTGATTTATGGCCCTTATAAGTATAACTCGTGGAAGATACTATGTAGGATTATGGGATTTATTTTGTGTGTTTGCTGTGAGAATGAAATAGAGTTTTGAAATTATTAAGGCAAGACGCAAAGGGAAATTAAATAAGCTCTGTGGCTAAAAAGAAATGCTTAAAAAGTACCCTGCAAGACATACCAGGTAATAAAGCACCAGGGCCATATGGACACACAGCTGTATAGTACAGAATGTTCAGTTATAAATTACTTCTAATTTTAGAAGAGGTTTATAAACATGCTTCAGGAACCAGAGGAATTTCTCCTTGCTCCAATTTCATTGGCAAGAAAAAAGGAAAGTATAGGCTATAAACTCATTTTACACTTTAATTCTAACCCAAACACCATGACTGTTAGATTTATAAAGCTATTAAGCCGTATATTTACCTTGGTCAAGTGGATTTATTTTATGGATGCTTTCTGGAAGATAATATTTACTACATAGTTAATATTACAAATACGACTCCAGACCATTGAAAATAGTATGGATAAAGACTTCACCTAGTGAACCGAAGAGCTGAAAAAACAAAAAACAAACAAACAAAAAAACCACTCATCTCAAATAGTCACAGAAAGGTTTTGCAGAAATTGTGAGACTCACTTGAATTTAGGCAGAATATATATGACTTTTCCATTTCTATGCACATATCCTTGGAATAATCACAAATATGTCAAACTATTTGACATCCTACATATTTCTTTTCTTTCTTTCTTTTTTTTTTTTTTTTTTGTGTACTGGGGATTGAACTCAGAGACATTCTACCTCCGAGCTATACCCCCAGCCCTATTGTTTTATTCTTTATTTTGAAACAGGGTCTCACTAAGTTGTGGAGTGCCTCCCTAGATAGCTGAGGCTGGCCTCGAACCCAGATCCTCTGGTCTCAGCCTCCCAAATGCTGGGATTACAAGCATGCACCACCACGCCCGGCTCCTACATATTTCTTAAAGTGTTCTTTGGCATACCAAAGAAATAAAAATAGGAGAAGAAAAAAAAAACTTTATGTCCAATACTACATACAGTAAATTATGGTATATTCATAGAATATATTCATAGAATATAATAGTCATTATATAATTGTTACAAATAATAGGGAATATTTAACACCAGAAAGTTTGCCATATTTTAGTGATAAAAGTGGGTTCCAAAGTGATCTTTATGGGATGATTCACTTTTTGCAGAGTACTGTGTTTCTGCAATGCCCATCAATTAAACATTGAGACCCAAGACTATCAAGAGAGTCTTGGCCCAGGTTGCTGTGAAGGGTGTCAGACAGGAAGCACAGGTTTGGAAGCCTCATACTTCAAGGTGGCTAAACATTTCTTGTAACAATTTAACAAACTTCCATGGTCCCATTCCATTTACTAGAGTTACCATGCTCAGGGAGACTCACAGCTATGTTGTCTATTCAGGTACCTGGAGTTCCTTTATAGTCTCTCCCAGTCTGAATGCAGTTTGCACGCTCTTGTCTTCTTCCTGAAACCATGCTGCTCCGGATCATAGTTGACATTCGACCCGTTGAGCAATTAGGTATTAGGGTGATCAATTTAAGATAACAAGGCAAACCAAGAGAGTACAACCAGCCTTTGTACTATGTGGGTGTGGCCAACAAGAAGTCAAAGAGAAGGTGCCTGCTCCCCAGTGTTAGAGTTTCCCTCATGAAGCCAGACTTCTCATCATCTTTATCAGGTCTCCAAGAGACTGAACTAGAACATTAACTGAAGGGTTGTTTCATACAAAAAAAAAAAGGCTTTCTTTTTTCTTTTGCAATATTGGTGATTGAACCCAGTACCTGCACACATGCTAGACAAGTGCTCTACCACTGAGCTACACCCCTAGCCCAGAAAAGGGCTTTTAATCCTTTACCCATATTGTTTGTTACATTAACCATCTCTATTCGCTCTTTCTGGTTCTGTTCATTTGCTCCTGTGGATTCAAGTTACTTTCTTGTGTCATTTTCTTCTTACTTATTTAGTGATTTGGCTGAAAGTCTGCTTCCTCCCCATCGTTACAGCACTGGCCATGCACACAGTCACCCTGGGATGTCAGCAGTGGTGACAAGGCTTGCTCTATCTCTTCCCTGATCTCTCTGTTTACCCCTTCACCTCTGTTGGTATCAAACCCAGCTATTAAGCTCCACTAGTTTTCAGCCAATTGTTCTGTTGTTTTCAGCAATACCCTGGGACATCAATTGCCTCCATTGTCTGAGCCCCCACTGCAGGAGTAGTCTTTGAGGCCAATCTTTGAGTTTTGTTTTGACCCCAGGAGACCTGTTTTTAGCCATCTTCTCCTCTGGTTCTCTCTATTAAACTTCTACTTACTGGTCTACAGTTTAGCTTATTGCTCTCATAAAGCTACCAGCCTCCTCCTAATTGCTTACCAATAACATCTCTATGGGTTTCAACAGTGCTGGTGCTGTTGGACTTGAACTCTATTCCAAATGATACCATTCTTTGGAGGAGAGACTCTAAGGCTTCTGTTCTTGTGTCCTGTCTCAGCCCCTGGGAAAAGCCTCTGTGCTCCTAAGCCAGGACCTTGGGGCAGGAACATTGGTCCACTTTTCTCAGAGTGACTTCTGCTAGATGAGCAGGGTGCTGAGAGAGGGACTCGCCCCTGCCCTTCTCAGCTTGCCTTCCTGGCATGGCCTCTTTGCCTGCAAAGGAACTGGGATGAGGGTGATCAGGGACTTGCCTCTCTCAGCCTGTTAGGCTAGGATAGGGCCTATGAGTTGAGGGTGCAGGAATCCCTGGGCCTTTCAGAAGTTCTTACCTGGACTAGAGCTGCTGTAGCATAAAGCCAGGGGAGGGAGGGATGAGAGATGCTGGTGGCCTGGGCCTCCTGGGGATTCCCCTGACCAGGGGCTGGGGAAGTGGGAGCCCTATATTCTTGGCTGTACAAGCCTGAGTTAGTGCTTCTGACATGCTGACCTGGGTGTGGGACATATGTGGATGTGGATGTCACCCATTCTTATTGTTCTTTTGGAGGTTTAGTAAATTTTCTTGAATAAATATTTCTTCATTTACTATTTGACCTTAAGGGATTTTGTTAGACATTATATTTAAAAATAATTTTGTTTGCATTTTATTTATTTATTTATTTAATTTATTTGTTTTTCATTGATCATTGTAATCATACATCTTTGTTAGGTACAAGCTGGTAAAGGCATACATGCACACTTTTCTCATTTAACCCTTCCCCAATTCCCACCTCACTCCTTCCCCCTCCCTCCTTCTCAAGTTCAGTTTAGTGATTGACTTTGATATGTTTGTGAAAGTACATCATGTGCATAGGGTGTTTCTCTCCCGCCCCCCCCATCATCTTCAGTTAAGTCGCCTTCTTTGCTCATCTAAGGTCTCTCCTTCTTTGTCTAGAGTTCCTTTTATGTCCCACTTTCTCTTATCTTCCACATATTAGGGAAAACATATGATTTTTCACTTTTTTTGACTGACTAATCTCACTTAGCATAATGTTTTTCAGTTCTAGTCATTTCCCTGCAAATGATATGATTTTGTTCTTCTTTATGGCTGAATAAAATTCCATTGTGTACATATCCCATAGTTTTGTAATCCATTCATCTGTTGATGGACATCTTGGCTGGTTCCATAGTTTGACAATTGTGAATTGTGCAGCTATAAACATAGATACACATGCGTTGGTCTGATAGTTTGGTTTCCTTTCTTTTGGGTGGATACCCAGAAGGGGTATTGCTGGATCATATGGTAGGTTCATTTCCATTAGTCTGAGGATCCTCCATACTGTTTTCCAAAGTGGTTACACTGATCTGTAATCCCACCAACAATGTATTAGGGTTCCCACTTCTCCACACCCTCACCAGCATTTGTTGTTGTTCGTGTTTTTGATGATTGACATTCTAATTGGTGTTAGGTAAAATCTCAAGGTAGTTTTGATTTGCATCTCTCTGATTGCTAATGATGTTTAACATAACCAAGGAGGTAAAAGACCTCTATAAGGAAAATTATAAAAAGTTGATAAAAGAAATCAAAGAAGACCTTAGAAGACGTAAAGATCTTCCATGCTCTTGGATAGGCAGAATAAATATCAAAATGGCCATCCTCCCAAAAATGATCCACAGATTCAATGAGATACCCACTAAATTACTAAGGTTACTCCTCACAGACATAGAAAAATCAGTCCTTAAATTCATTTGAAACAACAAAAAGCCCAAAATAGCCAAAGTAGTTCTTAGTAACAAGAACCATGCAGGAGGCATCACAATACCTGACTTCAAACTCTACTACCAAGCCACAGTAATAAAAACAGCATGGTATTGGCACAAAAACATATACATAGACCAACAGAGCAAAACAGAAGACTCAGAAACAAACCCACACACTTAAAGTTAATTGATTTTTGACAAAGGAGCCAAAACATACACTGGAAAAAAAGATAGCCTCTTCAACAAATGGTGTTGGCAAAACTGGTTAACCATATGCAGGAAAATGGAAATAAACCCCACTTTCTCACCCTGCACATGAGTCAATTCAAGATGGATCAAAGACCTGGAAATCAGGTCAGAGATCTTGCAGCTACTTGAAGAGGGCATAGGGCCAACACTTCAACACATAGGCACAGGTAAAAACTTTCTCAACAAGACCCCAAAGGTACAAGCACCTCAAAGGAAGATCAATACATGGGATTGCATTAAACTGAAGAGCTCCTGTGCAGCAAAGGAAACTATCAAGAACCTCAACAGAGAGCCCACAGAGTGGGAGGAAATTTTTGCCAGCTACCCCTCTGATACAGTACTAATATCTATAATATACAGAGGACTCACGAAACTCACAGCTAAGAAAACAAATAACCTAATAAAAAATGGACAAATGATCTAAATAGATACTTCACAAAAGAAGAAATACAAATGGCCAGTAAATGTTTGAGGAAATGTAAAAAAAAATTTTTTTTAACCAGTTATGGTTATTTTGCCAGGTAGAAGATTTGCAGAGCTTCTCAAACTGCCATCCCAGAAGTCTATTCTCCTTTCTTGGTTATGACTCATATGTGTCTCAAGGACTACTAGCCTGTAGTCACTTCATTAAAACTATGCATTTGTGTTGACTTAATATTTAATTTTTTTTTTTT
>PVLC010025386.1:0-23693 GCA_004027655.1 Graphiurus murinus | reverse complement strand
GGGGGTGTAGCTCGGAGGTAGAATGCCCCGGGCTTCAACTCCCAGTACCGCAAAAGGAAAAAAAAAAAAAAAAAGAAAGAAAAAATATTTATCAGTAATTATAAAATATATTCTTGCTGTCCATTCAATTTAATCAATAAATGTTAATGAGCAAAGGATTATGTTAAAGTTCTATTAAGAGAACAGTGAAGATCCAAATATAAGTAAGCCACAGTCCTTCCCTTAAGAAACGGTTTTATCTCCTAGGGACACTGACACATAAGATGTCCAATGAACGTGGCTCTGTAGGAACAAAACATGAGGGGAAAACAGAGAACAATGTATTGTCACTTTCTCTTTCAGTCTAATAAAATGGCAAATGCTTCCTTTCAGCTTTATTTCTCTTTACAATTTTGCTATTCCCTTAGGAGGACAGGCTCCTTTCTTCTCTGTCTCTCTTTCTCTCACGTGTTATATGTACGTGTGTGTGTGTGTGTGTGTGTGTGTGTGTATGTATGTGTATATATATATATTTTTTTTTTTTTTCTCCCAAAAAAGGACAAGTCTCAGGTGACAGCAGAGACATAAATAACTGCAGGGTCATCCTAAATGAATCATTTGGAGAGGAATAGTCACAGGCTAGCTCTAGCTTTCCACTTACCTTTGACTTTGTCCTTCCAAGGAGTTGTCATTTAGGGATCAAAGTCAGAGGTTCTGCCCAGCATAGTAGCACATGCTTGTAATTCCAGTACTTGGGAGGCTGAGACAGGAAGTTTGCAGGTTCCTGGCCAGCCTTAGCAACTTACTGAGGCCCTCTGCAACTTAGTGAGACCCTGTTTCTTTTTTTGTTTTGTTTTGTTTTGCCTTTTTTATTTTTTTTATTTTTCAGCACAAATTTTTATACATTTCTTGAGTACAACAGGGTTACATAGACATTTATGACATATCAATCATTGTCAGAACACAAATAGCACTTCTTCATTTTACACATATAGCCCACATTCTTAACAAAGCCTGGTAAAGCAAACTTTCTAGAGTCATAAAACCATAATCCTTCAGGGTCATATATTTACTTTCTAAGAAGTGGGAGGGTCTTTCATCTACGCATCCTAGGAGCAATCTCCAGACTTTGAGACAACAATGTAGCCATAGCAGAAGAGTCAGTGTAATTACTCATATATGCAGATAGCAACTGCCAGGGGGGAGAGGGCCCAGCTGGGCTTCCACAACTCCCCCATTTTTATTTAAAATGCACTGAGGACTGTGCCTGTCTTAGGTCATTTCCTACCAGGTGCTTAATCTTACCCATCATGGGGTCTCGATGAGTCATTCAACGAGCCCTGTCTTAGGTTGATATTGCCCTGGGAAAATCGTACCCATCATTGGCTACCAGGCCCTGTGCAAGGCAGTGGTTGCATTTTTATTCCATGTAAATCTGCTCGTATACTAACATAGGCATTAATCACAAGGTGTACAACGAGTAGTAGAATGCATAAGCCTAGAATGACTATTGCCGATAATTCGGTAACTCCTCCCAGCAAGGAGTTAAAAGAGGGCCAGGTAGGCACCAAGGTTTGAAGCCGATTTACAAATGTCTTAGCTGTTTCTGCCACTTTAATAGAGATGGGCTCCCAATTACATAGATCAAAAATCTCCTGGTGTAACTTTTTAAAAAATCCTTTTTTTTTTTTTTTCATCTTTCCCTTATTTCGTGCATTGAGACCTGTTTCAAAGTAATAAATAAAACAGGGCTGGGGGCGTAGCTCAGAGATAGAATACCCCTGGGTTCAATCTCCAGTACCACACACACACACACACACACAACAAATAAATAGAGGATCTGCAAGAAACAAGGGAGGCTCCTCCTTCCTGGAGGAAGGACAGAGAAGACCCAGCATGCATCTCAATGCTTGATAACAAAGGTCTGCTGTTCTGATTGAAGGAATTAATTCCAGGGAAAGAGAGAAGTTCACCTTTCCTTTCTCTTGAAATCTTTGCCTTATAAGAATCATTTGTGTTTTAAACATCTAAGTTTAAAAATGTACATAATTCTGGTGGGCTTGCTTATTCTAAGCACGTACCTAATGTAAAGAAAAGACCACAGTAATGCAAAGAATAGATTATATTCTTTACTGTTAGCAATACCCCACTGTTAAGAGTGGGCTTTGTGTTTAAGTACAAAAGAAGATCTATAAAGTTCAGTAAAAAAAAACCAAAGCAACTTGAAAAGCATCTAAGATACAATTTCCTGAGAAATAAAAAAAGTATAAAGCACCTAGAAGGAGACCCCAATCAGGTCTCAGCCCTGCCTCTTGAACAGCTGACATGCCCATGTGGCCTGTGGCAAGAGGACCTTCTCTAAGGGTATTCTGCTGCTGATAATCTCAGCTGCCCTGACAGCATCTCTAAGTGCTAAGGAGTAGTGGTTATCTAGATTCCCACAAGTTATCCCAAGGGAAGAATCACTTCAGAGATGACATTACATTGGCAAGTTGAATAGCGGATACAGTTTCATTTCTAACAAAATAGCTGAGTTGTGTTTGCCTTTTGAAGTTAAAATCAAAGATGTTTTATTCAGGTTAGGGTTCGCCTAGAGGTGGAACAACTCTTATAAAGATGAGTTGAAGAAGTACATGAGTTCAGCCATAGTCTGGAAAATTAGCTGTCATTTGGTGGGGAAGTGGTAGGTATTATCTTGTAACCACTTGTCTTCGTGCATTAATTTAGAAAATATGAGTTTATTTTTTAAACATTGTGATGGATTATGCAGCATTTTTACATTTGAAAATGAGATCATGCTTTGAAAACAGTTAAAGAACTCCTGATCTCCAAGTACCGCTTTGGACAAACTGCTGGAGATCCAAGTTACAAGGTATTGGGGAAAAGCCCTGTACATATATTCAATGGCCAATCTGGGAAAGCAATCCATTAAAAAATCAGTTCTGTAAAGCAGGATGCCTGCTACACAGACTTCGTCATTCCACTTCTAACTTCATTTTTCTAATTTCTAAATATTTGCGGCAGTGGAAAACAATAAATATCCTTATATTAGGGAGACTGGTTCTTTTGTGAAGTATATGCTGAGCTATATGATTAACTAGAGAAAGCTATGTATTAGTTATATCTATAACTCTTTAAGAGACATGATATTACTTATGACAACCTCATAGAAAGTTGAGAGGATAAGCTGGGCATAGTGGCACATGCTTGTAATCCCAGTATTTGGGAGGCTGAGACAGGAGGATCACAGGTTCGAGGACAGCCTCAGCAGGTAGTGAGACTCTCATCAACCTAATGAGACCAAATAAGAAATAAAATCGGACTGGGGGTGTCGCTGGAAGGTAAAATGCCTCTGGGTTTACTCCCCAGTACCACACTAAAAAAAAAAAAAAAAGAAAAGAAAAAAAAGTTGAGAGGATAAATTAAATTATTTAAAAATCTTGAAGAGGCAGAATTTTAATTTTCAATACCTTATAATGTTTGTTATAACAGTTTTAAATTCGTGCATGAGGAGTGAATAGATGTGGTTTTTTAAGTCCCGTTGTGTTAGGTGGCTTCTCTCCCTGGAGAAGCTCAAGTTTACCCAAGGTATGATCTACCAGAGAGAGGATAAGTGAAAAGTCACAACAAAAGATGATCATTCTTTAGTTTATTCTTGAACAGCTGGTCTTCCTCCAGGCATCTGGTGCCTGGTCTTAAAGAGACCACACAGAGCAGGCCACAGTGGTACTTTCCTGTAATCCTAGCTACTCAGGAAGCTGAGGCAGGAGAATCAAAACCCTGTCTACAAAAAAAAAAAAAGTCTGGGGATGTAACTCAGTGTTAGAGAACCCCTGGGTTCTGGGTTTAACCCCCAGGACTATAAAAAAGAAAAAAAAAAGTTTTAAAGAGAAAAATATAGAAACAAAAAGCACCCGTCTCTTTATCATATGTCAAATTCAAAGTCATAGCTGCTTGTGAAGACCCCATTCTGATTTATTTGCCTATCTCAGAAAGAGGTCTCCTTACCTGTCCTTAGTGAAAAGCAGGGCTTTGTGTAGCACTAATGATTAATCTTAACCAGGTGTGGTGGTGCACACCTGTAATCTAAGTACATGGGAAGCTGAGACAGGAGGATCGCAGGTTCAAAACCAGCCTCAGCAATTTAGCGAGACCTTCAGTAACTTAGTGAGATCCTGTTTCAAAATAAGAAATAAAATTGTGCTAGAAGATTGCCTCTGGGTTCAATTCCCAACACCACAAACACACACACGAAAGATTAGTTCTGCATCAAGTTATTCCCACTTGCAAAACCCCAAGCATGGAAGTCTCCGATCCTGCAATTTACTCTATCATTATTGTGTTAAGAAATTTGGTTAGCAATAGCAAGACCACTGTACTCCAAAGTCTGTTAGAGTCCTGCGTGTATTATCAAGTTTGCCTCTAAACACAGGTGGTAGAAAAATGCAGGTGTTTTATTAGATTTGAGAATGCTGTTAAGTACTCTTGGAAGAAGAGAAACTAATGGACTTTTGACATTTCAAGAACTCTCTATTGAGCTTGTTAAAGGCTTTAGTAAGAAACTCTTAACAAATAGATAAGGAAGTCATTAGTAAGGCAGCAGAGTGAAATCTGTGTCCAGCATACTTACTGCAGGAAAAGTGTATTTTATTCAGACCACTTGCCATTAAATATGCTCTAAGATAACTACTCAAAAATGGCTTCTCTTCTACTTCCTGGCCTCCAGTACTCTCCATTGTCCAGGTATGTTATGTTATTAGTCTTTTCTTCCTGTATTTTTTGAGAGTAGAGGCCTTCAGGCATAGGGAATCACTACTACTTGAAGACAGCTTTCCAGGAAGCGTCAAATGGAGTCATCTACAGTGTAGCTTTTCCCCATATCCTCAGGGCAACTGCATTTCAATATAGGCCAAGGCTGAAGTGATAGGAATGAGGCACTAATCAAAGAATTTTAGGAAACAGCTTTTGGGAATTTTGGGGGACAGGACTGGTGCAGTCTCCCTGAAGCCCCTGACAGTACAACGTGCAGGTCCGTCTGTCTCAGATTAGGCCACAACTCTTAAGTCTTTTTTAAAGATTTTCCTGGCATCCTACAATCTGGTTTGATCAATATTATCAAGTCCAGAATGACTTGGAGGGTACATGGGGAGGAATTCTATCAAGTGAAGTGAAATAGTTATTTCCTTAATAGGAAACTGCCTTGTTGGGGGAAGGGAACCATACATTTGAAATGGCGGTTTTGTTGTTATTCTTTGTCTTTAAATAATTGGAAAGATACTTCAAGCAATAATATACTAGGTGTGCAATAATATCATCAGACAGTGTGTACTGGGTTTGGAAAGGTTAGAAGAGAATTGTTACAGCAGGCTGCTTTTGTTTATCAAGTTAGGCATGGCCATGCCTTCCCAAAGGACATATTTGATCATACAGTTGATTTAACATTTAGGCTGGAGAGCTTAACCTTATCAGGGATGGAACTGGATTTTGCAGAGTTGCCCTTATCCAAACTAGAAAATGCATAGGACTGTCTCTGTCTTCCCTATGTCTACTAGCTTCCTGGGACCAGCTACTGGCAAGTCCTTTTGTCCATTTTCATTGATCTGGACACATGAGGAACTATTGTTTCTTTAAATCCCAAATGCCCAAATTGCAATATAGAAACAAACTCCCTATCAATTTTTCCACATTTAATCCTTTGCTTCTCATCATATATTCATTTTTCTGCATTGGTTCCCATGGCAACGTCTGTTGGCAGAGAAAGTGTGACTCTGCTTTTAGCCTTCTGCACAATGCAAAAATCCTTCTCAGGCAAGTGTCATTAATAAGGCAGGAAAAGACTAGTTTCTTTGCTAATGCCAAAAATCCCTTACCCTCCTGCATGCATTGCCCATCCTATCCCCAAACCAGGCTCACTGGCCCAGGAGAAAAGGCTTTCAGGGCTCTGCCCAGAATTCCTTCAACTATTGATATAAGTGTTCAAAGGCCCCCTCCTATCCAACCACAGATGCAAGGATTGAACTTTCTGTCGGCTTCCCTTCTCCCAAAATGTCAGTGACAAAGTCATAATTAATGACACATCACTAGAGGGCAGCATGGAAAATCAACTTTCCCTCATTTTTCTAAAAACTAGCCTCAATATGATCTGAGATATTACCCAGGGAATAAGTACATCCAGAACAGAGCCTTAAATCAGTGTCCAATGGTAAGACAGTGGGGACATTTAAGATTTTTCTCCTAGAATAGTTAAATGATACAGGACGGGAAGTCAAGGGATTATTCACATCTTGAGCTCCTGAAGAAGAAGAAGAAATAACAAAGATGTACATAAGAAAAGAGGACGTTGTTAACTGGTGGCTGCGTGTGAGCAAGGGAGCTTCAGGCGAGATAATTCAGTATTCAAGTACGAAAAAAGGTAAGAAACCTACTGAAAGCTAAGGAAATGGAGTGTGGGGCAAGAAGGGGTTGTTAGGAGCTAACAGTCTGCAGAAAGGGAATCTGAAAATGAAGAACTTCAGGCAGACTTTGATCCAACTCTGTCTTATAAAACAAGTAATAGTTCTCTTAATAATAGGTTATAGTTTGTTTTAAACTTTAGAATTTCATTGTAGCTTGGCACTAGCAACGCTAAGTCTCCTATGTCCTCAATATTAAAAAAACAAAAACGAAAACAGGAACGTTGTCAGAAATTAAACAGGACTTATTTAAATGTGTGTATAGGTTTGGCTTTTTTTTTTTATAAAGAGAATAATTGATGAATTCAGGGGAATGAAAATAGATATTAGAAATAAAAATGTGGTTATCTCAGCTATAGTTAAGAAAATTATCAAATGTAAATGATTTCTTTTTGCTGAGTCGTACAAAGTATGTGATACTTAAGCACATTGAAGTTTTAAAGTTAGCTGCTTATATTGTACAAAGGTATTTTTGGCTCTTTAAAGGTTATTTTCCTACATTAAGAAAAGTTTTCTTATATTAAAAACTTTTATTGTGACTCAGGTTTTGTGTCTATGTACAGACACGTATACATAGCAGTTTTTTTCTTTGCTCATTTGTTTTGCACAGCTGAAGTAATGAGGTTAAATAATGCCCAGGTATGCTGGTCAATTGACCTTTATGATAGCCAGATTAAGGAAAGCATTTGACAAATGAAATCACATTGTATTTCCTTGTATCACCTTTGTTCCTCTCATATTTCCCTAGCCTTCCACTAACAGATATATCTTATTTAGTCAGGAAATCTTAGGTAATTTTTAGAAAGTCCATAGGAAAAACAAGATAAAACTCAGGCAGACAGAATATAAAACAGTTCCCATACTTGATAGGAAGGTTATTTTCAGAATGTATTGTTGAAGTAAGATTTATTTTCAATACTTGTAGTCTTTCCACCCAGAGGACTCTTAAATGGTCTTGAATGTGGGAAAGGCATCTAGTTTGGGTCAGAAACAATGTTTTATGTTAAGTTTTTCTTGTAGGAAATTTGGTTTTAGCTTTGATGACACCTAGTGTCAATGGAATGCAATAAATATATATTTCTGCTCTATAACAATTAGACATTTTCCTCCTTGAAAATACAAGCCTTACTGTTGTTTGAAATTAAGAGAAAAATAATTGATAAGCTACATTATTTTGCTTGAGGAACCAAGCAAATTCTCTTTGAATTCTCTGTATAGAAGAGACTAAAGGACGCTTAAGAATGATGACAGTGTCTACATGTGAAGGAGGAATTTTTTTTCCAAATTTAGAGGAAAATATACTGAATTCTGTTCAAAGACCATCACACATGATTTTTTAAGAGGTTACTGCAAGGTTACTGTGGGTTCTCACAAGTACTATAGTTTTGTTTTTCCCATTTACCACCACCTAAGGGCACTCCTCACCCAGCGATAAATAAGTAAATTGTAGTATGAACTCATTCTATTCAGTTAAGAAATACCAAACTAACAGAAGAAAGTTCAAGGAAAGACAGGTGTAGGTTTCCAATTGGTTTGTTTAGAATTGTAAGTAAAAAGATACTATATACTGTTTTAGGTTCTATGACTTCTTTCATTTTATAAACTATTTGATAATTGATTACTTTTGACCTCAGTTATTTGGGGGCATACTCTTGTTTTTACTCCACAAAATAAAGCTCTAATTCCACCTATATAAATTAATATTTTCCTATATGTCAATCACACACAGATATTTTTCATCTGAGGTCATAAAAGTCAGTTAGTGAAATATTTCACTCTCTTGTAAGTTCAAGAAAAATTCCTAAACAGTGATGCGACTTTGAATCATTATTTTAGTAAATTGAAGACAGTCTCTAGACTCATATTTTTATTACATCTGACTTCACTACCATATGTGCAGCACAACAGTGACATCTTAAGGCCAAATAACCAGAGCTCCTTTAGTCAGAGAAAGAACTTGAATTGGGATCTGATTTCAAAGAAAATTCCATCATATTATCAAGTAGTTTTCAAGTTTACAATATGCAACTGGTAGATAAAGTGCTTCTTTATTTATGACTTCTTTCGCAGTCTTTGTGAATATTTTAATGTGCATTAGTAAACACTGACATTTTACATAGACATACTGTATATTAATGCATGCATTTCACTGAATAGTTTATTGATACTCCCCTTGTAAAGCTTTTATGGAAGAACCAACAAGCCACAGCAGTATAGCAAAAGAGGCTTAATCTTTATAAATTGGGGCCTTTTCTGTCTCTTTGCTAGCCTAGGTGGCTGTATACAAATTCGGGTGGGAGGGACAGGAAACACCTCTTGACATTTAAGATTTTCTACTTGGGTGTACTCTAGCCAATTCAAAACAAATTGCTTACTTTAATAAAAAGTTTTACCATTTTATAAAAAAATCAAATCATGACATGTTTAATTGAAATGGCTGTATTGTAATTAATATTTTGAAAAAATTGTGATTTTGAGCTTAAAATTATATATAAAACTGTCATTTTTGTATGTGTTAAAATACTGTATCATGATTAACAGTACTTTTTAGTTGAACTACATATTGATGTAAATAAAACTGAATGAAGACATATTTACTACTTTAACATAGATTGTGAATGTACCTAATGGGTTTTTTTTTTGCAGTATGAGACCATAACGACCTTGAAAGCTGCTTCATTTAATGTGCAAAGAAGTCCTATGAATCTATACTTTAAGTTTACTGAATCAGTGAAATTACTTTGTCAGTTAATTTGCAAATGCAAGCTGTATTCTCCAGTTTTATTTTATGTATTGACACTAATCAGTAAAGGTGTACAATGTGATTAGAATGCATTTCGAAGATGCTTTCTGTACAGATACAAAATACAGGGACTAAAATAATGCTGTGCAGTGTATAGCAGAGCCATTTTTCGGCTTTGGTGTACTCAACTTTTTCAGTATTTAAAAAAAAGTGTTTTGAATAACATAAAAGTCTCTTTATTGTATAAATAATAAAATGTCACCTTATTGTAAAGTGTCTTTTGTTTTTATCAAAGCAATTTTTTTTTTTTTTTTTTTTGTGGTACTGAGGGTTGAACCAGAGGCATCCTACATCCAAGTTACACCCCCATCCCGATTTTATTTCTAATTTGGAAACAGGGTCTCACTAGATTGCTGAGAGCCTCACTAAGTTGCCGAGGCTGGCTCCGAACCTGCAATCCTCCTGTCTCAGTCTCTCAAATACTGGGATTACAAGTGTGTGCCACCACACCCAGCTCAATCAAAGCAAATTTCTTAGCAACAGAAATCTGACATGAAAAGGGTATGTTTCATTTAAAACAAAAACAAACACTGTAATCAATATTTTAAAAATGTAATTCCTATTATGAATACGTAATGTTTACCTTTATTAGCAATGATTTTTTTCATAATATAAGCATGTCTTAATCACCAAAGAGTTATCTATTTAGATATCTATTGACACATGTACTACTGAATTAGCATAACACAACCTATGGTAAAGCGTCATAAAGATTATCAACCCACTTCTGATAATTCTGGTATAAGCAAAAGTTTTTATATTTGATTTTATGAAATCAAGTTTACTTAAATCAAATTCCCTTTTAGGCCAGCCGTGGCTGATATCTCAGTACTGGGGAGGCTGAGACAGGAGGACCACAGGTTTGCAGCCTGTCTCAGTTACTTATTGATGGCCCTCCACAACTTATTGAGACCCTGTTTCAAAATAAAAAAATAAAATATAAAATAGAGTTGGGGGTGTAGCTCGGAGGCAGAATGCCCCTAGGTTTAATCCCCAGTACTGGAAAAAAATTCCCTTTTAGAAAATGAATACACTGTCCAGGTGTGGTGGGGCACACCTGTAATTCCAGTATTTGGGAAGCTGGGGCAGGAGGATTGCAGGTTTGGGGACAGCCTTGGCAATGTAGGGAGGCTTTCAGCAAACTAGCAAAACCCTGTTTCTAAAACAAAAATATAGCCGGGCACACGCTTGTAATCCCAGTACTTGGGAGGCTGAGACCGGAGGATCCGGGTTCTCGGCCAGCCTCAGCTGCTTAGAGAGAGACTCTGCAACTTAGTGAGACCCTGTTTCAAAAATAAAGAATAAAAAAAGGACTGGGGGTGTAGCTTGGAGGTAGAATGCCCCTGGGTTCAATCCTCAGTACCACAAAATAAAATAAAGTAAAAAATAAAAAAAATAAAAATTAAAAAAAAAAGAAGAGAAAGAAGAGCAGACTTTAAAATAAGGTGCTGGAAATAAAAAAAAAAAATTTAAAAAAAACACACAAACTTGGATTAAAACATCAATAGGCATATTAAGTATACAAATAGCTACCTAGAAAGTGTTTAAACAAAGGTGTGTGTGTGTGTGTGTGTGTGTGTGTGTGTGTGTGTGTGTGTTCATTCCTAGGGACTGATTCCAACACCTCACACATGCTACGTGAGCACTGATCTACATTCCCAGCCCTTTTAATTTTATCTTGAAATAAGATTAAACACAATAAATTGCCCATGCTGGCTTTGACTCTGTGAACTTCTTGCCTCAATCTCCTGAATAGTTGGGATAATAGGCATGCACCACTATGCTCAGCTCATTTTAAGATTTCTGTATGATATATGTTATTAGTTTTTTCTGTTGCTGCTATCTATAGAATTAATAAAAATAAGGTCTTCACTACTTTTTATTTCCTTTAGGGACAAAAATATTTAAATACACTCTGAGGGGAAAATATGCAGATCAAATCTCTTTAATTCTCCTGAATCTAAAAGTAATAATATTGTCATGTGAAACAATACTAAGACATTTATTTTACTTTTAAACATTGTCAAGTTTCAGAAAGCATTGTGGCACCTACTTGTAATTCCAGTATTTAGGCTAGACAGAGAAAGATCATAGGTTTGAGAATAGCTTCAGCATTAGTGAGATTCTCAGCAACCTGGCAAGATCTTGTTTCAAAATAAAAAAAAATTGGGCCACATACACACAAAAAATAATAATCTTGTACTGAGATCCAGCACGTCACAAAAGTCCTACTATGGGTACTGAAAAGTCTTCTTTTTTAAATCCAAAGAATAGGATCCAATATTTTCTATCTAATAAAAGGTAGAAATTACTCATATTCAAGTCACTGGTCATATTATATGGAATACAAAAAGAAACAAAGAAATAAAATCCAGTTCTACAAAAATGCTTTGTTATTACAAAAATGTTAAACCACATTAAATAAAAATCCACTTTTGAAAAAAGCACTTGGAATGTTACAAGGGAATTAATATGGATAGGATAAATCCTGTACAAAACATTTAGAACAAATATATGATCTCTGTATGACTATATATGGTTAACACTATTATAAATGTACACAATACCTTAGAAAAAAGTTAAGTAATTATCAATGAAAAAACATTTATTGGGAGTAAATATAGTCTAGGTCAATTATGGTTCAGTGATACTGGAAAACTATAAGATCAATTACAGCAATCACCTTTAGGATCATACTAAAACAAAATGTTATATATGTCTAAGAATTAACATGACCAGGATTAGAAAATAACTCCAATTTAAGTAGGAATTCGGTCTCTCAAGTACTCCAGTATAGCAGCTGTTCCTTTCATTAATATGGCTGCTCGAGGAACACGGAATGGATTTCCATCTAGTAGTAATGTTCTAAACAAAAGAAAGAAATCGAGAACTTAAACATTTTCCATTTTTTCATAAAAATCAATTTTTATTTGCAACTTTATAGATAAAAAATATTTTTTCCTATTTGTTCCTTTTCAAATCTGAGCATCTAAACCGTTGGAATTATAACTACAATAATAATCAAAGGAACATTAATTGAATAATTGCTATGTTTAAGGTACTGCACTATTACATTCACTGACAATATTTTTAACAATCCTATGATGTCAGTACTATTAACATTCCCATTTTATAGATGAGGAAACACAAATTTACAAAGGCAAGACAGATTTATTTAGGACCAAACAGCTTCTAAATGATGGTCCTATGATTTGAACCGCCATTTGATGTAGTTTCTTTGCAATCTTTTTTTTTTTTTTTTTTTTTGTGGTACTGAGGATTGAATCCAGGGGCATTTTACCTCTGAGCTACACCCCCAACCCTATTTTATATATTATTTTTTATTTTGAAACAGGATCTCACTAAGTTGAGGAGGGCCTCACTAAGTAGCTCAGGCTGATCATGAACCTTCGATCCTCCTGTCTCAGCCTCCCAAGTACTGGGATTACAAGAGTGCACCACCATGCCCCGCCTGCCTCTTTACAATATTACAAGGATCATACACTAAATGACTGGATTAGATTTAGATAAGTTAGAATGAGCAAAATGACAAGTAACCATGCCAAGGACTATAGTGTAATCATATTACAACCCTCCCATTCCTCTCTTGCCCTTGAGGAGATACACACATACAAAAGTCTATTTAAATATTTGGAAAGTTCGATTTAGATTTAAGGGCTTGTACTTTTGTTTCATTATACAATTAATGAAATATCCACAACTAGAAGCAACTTTTAAATTAATTTTTTTTTTTTTTTTGGTACTAGATATTGAACCCAGGAATAATTCTACCTCCAAGCTACACCCCCAGCCATTTTTATTTTTTGTTTTGAAACAGTCTTGCTAAGTTACACCTGCTGGCCTTGAACCTACAATCCTCCTATCTCAGTCTCCCAATTACAGGGATTACAGGCATGTGTCACCATGTTTAGCTTTAAATTAATTTTTAATATCTTATATGTTTATGTAAACAAAAGTCAAAGGAATTAAACAATATTATAGTTTATCTAAATTATATCTTCAAATATGTTTGTTTCTTGGGAACTGTTTTAAAGACCTTTTATTCAGGAATTCACTATCTGCAAATTTGCCTACTCACCAAAATATTACCTGAAAATCAGTATGTATGGCACTTCAAAGGTCCTTCAGGGACATGCACAGAGCAGCAAAAAATTGGAGACAACTGATAGGCACAGTCCCAGCTGAAGTCATCACTAGTGATGTTCTGCTGTCTTATTTCAGCTTATACTATAAACAAGTGTCCTTTTGGTACCACATTTTTTTATATTTCTGTACTTTTTGTTGGTGATTTCACTATTAAAAACAGCCTCCAAGTGAAGTGCTGAAGTACTGTCTAGTTTCCTAAGCACAAATGTACCTTATGGAGAAAATGCATGTGTTGGGTAACCTTCATTCAGGCATGAATTATTGGGCTGTTGGCCATAAATTCAATGTCAATGAATCAACAATAACATACGGTATCTTTATACAGAAAGGCACCAAAACAAGGTTATATATTGATGGGCTGATGAAAATGTTGTGACCAGATTCCTGCAGAAACACGGTCAGCCCTGTACTCCAGGGAGCAATGGTTCAGTATTCACTAATTCGGTTCACAGTGGCTTTATAGAAGATAACTTACAGGAAGTAATGAGAATAGGCTATATAATTGGTTCCTATAATTCTATATATTATATATTCTCCTACAATTTACTACTATGCAGTACCAGAGCAGATGACAGTGCTGCCCCAATGAAGTAAAATATGCCAAACAATTAATATACACTTTTTAACTAATTAAATTACTTCCAACACATTCTGCTTAACTAGTTAGCTTTCCACTTACATCTCAAACTCCTTTTTTTTTTTTTTTTTTTTTTGCAGTACTGGGGATTGAACTCAGGGGCATTCTACCTCCGAGCTATACCCCAGCCCTATTTTTTATTCTTTATTTTGAAACCGAGTCTCACTAAGTTGCGGAGTACCTCACTAGGTAGCTGAGGCTGGTTGTGAACCCGGATCCTCCAGTCTCAGCCTCCCAAATGCTGGGATTACAAGCGTGCGCCACCACACCCGGCTTCAAACTCCTTTTATATTCACTTAACCAGCACTTACTAGGTCTTACTAATGTTCTAAGTACAAGAACAAATCTTTGCTAAAGAAGGACAAAAAAATGATGAGTCCAATAAGCATGTTGGGGAATCAAAACAGCAAGTTATTCTGCTTGGAGAATAGGGAAGGTTTTCAAAGGGGATAGATGAGAAGGACATTTTCAGAAATAATTAATATATTTATATATTAATATATTTATATATATATATATATAAACAAAGCTAGGAAAAGTATTTGGTAAAATCTGAAAAACAGATTTAGAATTCTGAGCTTTGCTTTTATTTTTAACAGAATATTAAATCTGTTACTTCAACTTCCTACAAAATTATCTTAACAAGAAAAAAATCACTTCAACAAATCAGTTGAATAAATGGGAAATTTCAATAAATGGTGTAGTTACCTTAAATTCACGCAATTACCAAGCTCTGGTGGAATCTGGAGAAGGTCATTATTTTGAAGGTCCAATGTGGTCAGATTTTCCATCATCTTCATTTTCTGAGCATCCAAAGATCCAACCTGATTGTTACTAATCAAAATGTTTTCAAGTGTAGGGATATGATACAAAACTTCAGGTAGCACTTTGAACCTATTAACATATTAACAGAATACCTAAATATACTAGAACCAGAGGCCAAAATCCATAAATACATTATTTAAAATTTTTCTTTTCTTTTTTGTGATATTGGGGATTGAACCCAGGGGCATTCTATCTGTGGGCTACGCCCCCAGTACTATTTTTTATTCTTTATTTTGAAACAGGATCTCACTAAGTTGCGGAGGGCCCCACTAAGTAGCTGAGGCTGGCTGTGAACCCAGATCCTCCGGTCTCAGCCTCCCAAATACTGGGATTACAAGCGTGTGCCACCATACCCATCTGTAGTGTGCCACCATGCCCATCTGTTTTTCTTTTTTTTTACTGGGTATTGAACCTAGGGGTGATCTAACTCCAAGCTACATCCCCAGCCCTATTTTATTTTTTGTTTTAAAACAGGGTCTCCCTAGGTTACTGAGGCTGATCTCCAAGTTTCTATCTCCTGTCTCAGCCTCCCAGGTACTGGGATTACATGCACCACCATGCCTGGATTAAGTTTTATATCACGAAACAGTGTTTACTTTAATGTATGTTACTTTAGTGTATTTAGTTTTTTGGTATGAGGGATTGAACTCAAGGGCATTCTACCTCCAATCTCCACCCCTAGCCCTATCTTATTTCTTTTATTTGAAACAGGGTCTTGCTAAGCTGCTGAGGGTCTCACCGTGTTACTGAGGCTGGCCCCAAACTTGGGATCCTCCTGTCTCAACCCCATAAGCACTAGGATTACAGGCATGTACCACTATGCCCAGCAATGTATGTTAGTTTATGTTTGGTTTAAATACTATATTAGAATTTTCCAGAAAATAAAGAAAATGGATGAGTTTTGTAAACCTTGAAATTTTAATTTTTTTTTTTTTTTTTTTTTTGCAGTACTGGGGATTGAACCCTGGGACATTCTACCTCTGAGCTCCACTCCTATTCCTATTTTATTCTTTATTTTGGAATAGGGTCTCACTAAGTTGCAGAGGGCCTCACTAGTAGCTGAGGCTGGCCGCAACCTGTGATTCTCCTGCCTCAGCCTCCCAAGTACTGGGATTACAAGTGTGCGCCACCATGCCCAGCTTGAAATACATTTTAATTGGACAGACTATAAATTACTATCATGTATATAAAATCAAAAGTTCAGAATAAATTCTACCATGTTTTTCTGTTCACATTCAGGAGTTAAAAAAAATAACATGAGATTTCTCTATGTAATGTCTTCATATAAGTATTCTTTGGTTCACATTTACTTCTTATGAACCACTACCAATAAATTAAGTAAAATTTTGCTTTAACTGAGGCTTCCAAAATGAATTCACTATGGGGTCTTAAGCAGATGACAAATTAGCAAAGATACTGGTTTCCTTGTCCAACATAACCCTGAAGATACAATAAAAAAGAGGGGAAGGCTGATGGCTTTCACAATTAACACAAAATCATGGAGCACGCCTTGAGGGACAGAGGCTGGCACAGCTATAGGAAGTATACTGACACCTGAACTAGAAAAGACAAGGATGAGCTGATGGACAGCTTTACAGCTGAGTCATTTCATTTCCCCATTATGTGTTATGCCTCCCTCTTTTTTTTTTTTTTTGGTACTGGGAACCCAGAGGCATTCTACCTCTAAGTTACCTCCTGCCCTCTTTTATTTTTCATTTTGAAGCAGGGACTCACTAAGTTGCTGAGGGTCTCACTAAGTGTCATTCTCCTGTCTTAGCTTCCTAAGTACTAGAATTACAGGCTCACACCACCATGCTTGGCCTCCTTTGCTGTTCTGATGTATAAAAGTGACAGTGAGCTAGTGTGGTGGCACATGCCTGTAATCCCTGCACTGGCGAGGCTGAGACAGGAAGATTGCCGGCTCAAGGCCAGCCTCAGCATCTAAGGGAGGTCCTTAGCAACTCAGTGAGAACTTATTCCAAAAATAAAAATTAAACAGGACCAGGGATGTAGCTCAGAGGCTGCCTCTGGATTCAATTCTCAGCACCACAAAAAAGAAGAACAACAACAAAGTGATAGGGAAGGGAAATCTCAATAAAGCTCTGAAGTTCCAGGGGCATTAGAGGGCCAATAACCAAGAACACAGGTGGAGCACCCAGCTCCTAAGATGCCTTTTCTCTTCACTCTGCCCAATCTATGAACAAGGTAATTATAAACGATGAAGTTAGGGCTAGTTTTTGCCACTTGCTCAAATATATTGCTTGCAATGAAACTGACAGCTCAACAGACAATTCAATGGAGAACTGATAATTAAAAGTAAAAAGTAGCAGAGATCTGACAAGAGTGTATATTTTTAAATAATAGTGACAATACTGGTAGAACCTATACACTTTAAATAAAGCACAATGAAGCAAATGGAACAAAAATGAACATAAGAAGTATGTATTTTAGATTCTTCATCTGCACATAAAGAATAATAGTACTAAATGTATAAGCTTGTTATAACAGAATCTACCATATAGGATTTTGTAAGAATGAGATAATACATAAAGTACTTAGTATAGTACCAGAAGATAATTAGTTCTCAATAAATATTAGCTATTCTTAATTTTCTACAGAATCTTGATAGTGTTTATAGAAAAAAATTGCCTTTCACTTGGCTTGAAAAGCTCTTAAGGTGCTAGCTTACTGCTTACATGCCAAACCTCATCTGTTACCTCTATATCTCTATCTCCTCAATTAATGACCAAGGCATATTGAACTTCTTCAAGTTTCTCAAACATATATGTTCTCATGTTTATGTTGTAGACATTCTATTTGCTGTAGCTGAGATGCCCACTTCCTGTGTGCCTGTCAAATATCTATTTTTCAAGCCTCAGTTTCATTACTATCTCCTCTACCGTCAGTTAATCTCAGAACATCTTTTTTTATGCACTATATTATGCTTCCATTATAGTAATTACACTTACTTATTTGTATGTGTCTTCCTACTAGACTACAAGTTTCTCAGGATGATAAAAATGAATAAAAACTCTGCTAAGACATCAATTATGAGAATTCTAAGCAAACAACATCACTTTCAGTTCTATGTATAAATGAAAATAAAAATCTAAATATTGAAATAAAGTAAAAATAAGGGGTCTTTTGCTTTGTCTCTTTTAGTTATTTTCTATAGTAACAAAAACATACATATTTTCCATGGGATGACTGTTAGAATTACCTGATCTGTCTCTTACCTATTAAAGGAAAGATTGATTGTTTGTAGTCTTATCAACGATTCCATTTCTTCAGGCAAAGAATTTAAAAAATTATTCCTAAGTTAGAAATCAAAACAAATGACTTTAAAAGCTTGAAAATTTTTACAAGTTCAGTTTTTAATTAAAATTTTTAGCAGAAAAAAATACATGTATCAGTTTGCCAATCCTTAGTATGATTTTACAAAGACTGAGTTCTGAGAATTCTGAATCAGTCAGTTGTCTTAAGAACTTAGCATGTCAAATAATACCAATATGCAACCAATTGATAATGCAATCAACTTTTTTTTTTTTTTTTTTTTTTTTGCAGTACTGGGGATTGAACCTAGGGCCATTCTACCTCTGAGCTATACCCCCAGTCCTATTTTTTATTCTTTATTTTGAAACAGGGTCTCACTAAGTTGTGGCGGGCCTCACTAAGTAGTTGAAGCCGGCCTCGAACCCGCATCCTCCGGTCTCAGCCTCCCAAATGCTGGGATTACAAATGTGCTGCGTCACCACGCCCAGCTCTGCAATCAACTTTTAAGAATATATTTAACATGGCAAACACTGTAAACCAATCTTTTAACTGCTTCCAATTGGCTTCAGAAGTACTTCTAACAGTATGGGCCCTTCGGATCATGTTTGTATAACACAGAAAATATTTTCTTGGTGTTAATACGTACGTACATCTTGCCTATGGAGATAAAATGTTACTCCAAGAATAACTAAAAAATTATAGAGAAAACTAAAACAAGCTAAAGAGATGCTATATGTTTAGCAATTTGGATCTTTCTACTCAATAGGTATTATGCAAAGTTTTTGTTTGGTTGTTTGTTTTCCTTTTTTTTTTTGCGGTGTTGGGGATTGAACTCAGGGGCATTCTACCTCCGAGCTACACCCCCAGCCCTATTTTTTATTCTTTATTTTGAAACCGAGTCTCACTAAGTTGCGGAGTGCCTCACTAGGTAGCTGAGGCTGGCCGCGAACCCGGATCCTCCAGTCTCAGCCTCCCGAATGCTGGGATTACAAGCGTGCGCCACCACGCCCGGCTATGTTGTTTGTTTTTTGCCACTGGGAATTGGACCCAGGGGCATTCTACCTCTAAGGTACATCCCTAGTCCTTTTTTATTTTCAAACATTGTCTCACTAAGTTGCTAAAGGTCTTGCTAAATTGCTGTGGCTGGCCTCAAACCTATGATCCTCCTGTCTCAGCTTTCCAAGTACTGGGATTACAGATGTGTGTCACCATGCCCAGTTTAAGTAAGTCCATTTCTACTCTAAGTTTAAATTTTTAATTTTCACTATATATATATTTAAGTTTTACTATATATATTAATTTGTACCATATATATACATAATATATATATATATATATATATTTTTTTTTTCTTCTTAATCTTCCAGTGAAACATGGCGGCAGTAAACAGAAATTTATTCACTGTTAGATCTGAGAACAATGTTAGGGAAAGCTTAACAAGAAGGCAAAAGGATTCTAGAGACAGTACATTTACTTATAATCAAAAATATCTGTGAGAAAATTATTTTCAGCTAGATGATTATCACAACTGAATGATTTTCTTTAACCTATTTGGGTTCAGAAGTCAAGCCTAATATGCAAGAGTCATACTTTTTATAGTGTGATCTATATATTTTTTCCTTTTCTCTGTACTTTTCTTCAATTATTGTATGCATCTGTATTAAATAACCCATAGGTGATTGCTGTCAGACATGACAGTAAATTCTGGTCACTTAATTATAAACTTCCAGGTATGGTTATAGACAGAGGTCTATTTATATAAACAGATGATTGAGACAAAAAGAAATGAAGACAGCAGCAATGAGGACATGGATTTATTTCCTTTGCTTCCTAATACTAAACTAAAATGTAGTTTTACAGTTTTGCCACAGTATAATTCCCACCCCAAAATAGAAGCAGTTCTACATCTAGTGGGAGCAGGATATTAGTAGATTTGCTTGAAATCCATAAGTAAAAAAATTTGTCTCTATAAGAAGAACCTCAAAAAGATATCTTATTGTTATTTGACCATTGTTTGAGCAAAATAAGAGGAGCTATACTTTATACAAATTTAAACACACATACAGTAATAATATAACAGCATGGGGAAGCTCAAAATAAAAATCAAAAGCCCAAGCAAATAAATGACTCTCTGTGAGGTATCTCTCATTACCTGTAAAGAACTGTCACATATCTGATCTTGTCATACTAAATTAATTTCTATTACTTCTATAAAGCCTAAAACACTTTCTTTTCCTTTTGCTGCCCCAAGTATTCATTTACTTTATTTTTGGCATTGTACATTTAATGGAGTATTTCAAAAACAAGAGGTTTCCTTAAATAGCAGCTTTGTAAGCTGCTATGCCAGCACAGGTTGTGCCAGTTTTATGCTATGTACTTTTTTTTTTTTTTTTTTGCGGTACTGGAGATTGAACTCAGGGGCATTCTACCTCCAAGCTACACCCCCAGCCCTATTTTTTTATTCTTTATTTTGAAACCAAGTCTCACTAAGTTGCGGAGTGCCTCACTAGTTAGCTGAGGCTGGCCGCGAACCCGGATCCTCCGGTCTCAGCCTCCCGAATGCTGGGATTACAAGCGTGCGCCACCACGCCTGGCTTGCTATGTACTTTTAGGAAAAAAACAATATGAAGAAAATGTTTTCCATGTGTTATTGGTAATTTCACTTAGGGATGAATCTGGAGAACGTGTTAAATTCATAAACTGCTTACAAATTATACATGTCTAATTAAAATATTTCCTAAATACTTAATTTTGTATTCCCGCTAAAATATTGTTAGTAAAACTAAAGAACAGTTTCCATACTAATGTATGAAAATATAACATAAAGGACAAGTTTAAAAAAGTTCAAAGACAAATTATAATTATGAAAAAGTCAAGCAATGGTATCTAATATTAAATACCTTAGGTCTAAAAAAGTCAATTTTTGAAGCATACATAATTCCAAGGATATAAAGGAAAGCTTATTAAAACCGAGATTGACATCAGAAACCATTTCCTTCAGTTCTATAATCCTGAAACAAAAATAATTTTAAAATGTTAGCATTGAACTCACTGTCAAATTTTCAAAACTATAAGCAGATCATACGAGAAAAAATCCTATTATTTTTGCTAATTATAATTTTCTGTATCTTTTACATCTTCACAAAAATTGCAGTTTGGATATTTAACTAAAAAAAATAAGAATTTTAAGCTGGGCGTGGTGGCACATGCTTGTAATCCCAGTATTTAGGAGGCTGAGATGGGGGATCGCAGGCTCACTGCCAGACTCAGCTACTTAATGAAGTCATCAGCATTAGCAAGACCCTGTTTCAAAACAAAGAATAAAAAATAGGGCTGGGGCTGTAGCTCGGAGATAGAATGCCTCTAGGTTTAACCCTCAGTACTGCAAAAAAATAAATAAATAGCCTATTATCTAAGAATTTCCATTTGACATTAGGTGTATGTTCAAGTTTACTTTTTTTTATTTATTTATTTTTTGCCTACTGGGGATTGAACTCAGGGGCATTCTACCTCTGAGCTATACCCCAGCCCTATTTTTTATTCTTTATTTTGAAACAGGGTCTCACTAAGTTGCAGAGTGCCTCACTAAGTAGCTGAGGCTGGCTGCGAACCCGGATCCTCTGGTTTCAGCCTCCTAAATGCTGGGATTACAAGCATGTGCCACCACGCCTGGCTTCTCAAGTTTACTTTTTTTTCATACTGGAGATTGAACCCAGGGGCATTCTACCTCTGAGCTATACCCTGTTTCTCGAAATAGGGTCTCACTAAATTGCTGAGGCTAGATTCAAACTGGGATTATAGGTGTATAAACTGTGCCAAGCTTTCTCCTTTAATTTTAAAATCCATTTATTCTATATTCAAATCCATTTATTCTATATTTAAAAGAATTAAAAATTGGATCTAGGAAATTTTTAAATTTATTCTTTTAATAACTTGAATCCATAAAATAGACTATATCTTAATAGTTTTCTCTTTAGATTGCATAATATACTATCTATATTTAGGTACTTCAAAAATATGTCTAAATGTGAGTGTGTGTATACACATGTATGTTAATTAGTTTATTTTTATTTTATTATTATTATTATTTTTTTTTTTTTTTTGCAGTACTGGAGATTGAACCCACGGCCTCACACATGCTAGGAAAGTGCCCCACCACTGAGCTATATCCCAAGCCCACTTCGAAATATTTTTAAATATGATATCAGCATTTTTTTTTTCGGTACTGGGGATGGAACTCAGGGGCATTCTACCTCTGAGCTACACACCCAGCCTTATTTTTTATTCTTTATTTTGAAATGGTCTCACTAAGTTGCGGAATGCCTCTCTAGGTAGCTGAGGCTGGCCGCGAACCTGCGATCCTCCTGTCTCAGCCTCCCAAATGCGTGCGCCACCACGCCCGGCTTGATATCAGCATTTTTAATAGTATTTATTATCCACATTTTCATTACATTTAACCATGATTATAAGAAAACATGAAATCAATTCTTAGATTCGACAAGCATCACCACTAGACAGCTTGGTTAGACTTAAATAGGAAAACTTAAATATTGCTAAGTAAGCCTAACCATGATTAGTAGTTTTAATTATGTTATTAATATGATTTGCCAAGAAACAAAAAGTGAATGAATAGCAAATGCTGTGGCAAAAGATGCAGTGAAAAAAAGTGAGTTTCAATGTATAACTGATAAAACTGTACGCATGTGTTTCCCTCCAGGACCCTCCCCATCCCTCCCCACCCGGCCCCATAGATGATACACTAATACAGATAACTTCATGTATAAACAAAGGATTATTTGAATTGCTTCCATCATCAGATCTCCTTTTAATAACTCTAATACCTATTTCCCACATTCACAATATAAAAGAGAAACAAAAGTTTGAAAAATCCTATATACCGCTCAGAACGAACGACAAAATACATTGTTATATTCCTCTAAAATTAATAAGGCAAGAAATTTAACATATTTTTAATTTAAAAAGCCATTAAAAATATTTTTTCCTACAACTAAGATGCAAGTACAACTGAGGACAAGTCACATCTTAATAGAAATGCATCATCAATAGATCTTACCTTTTTGGAATTTCACATAGCTGATTCTTACTGAAGTTAATAGAATTGACAATGTTGCTTTTTACTGCATCAAATACTTCATCAGGAACCAAAGTTGCTTGCTTATCACTAAATTAATAATGGTTCAAAAAGGAAATATTCTTAGCAATTCAAAAAGATATGATTATTATCATATTATATAATATAATATCATATAATCTTCTTCTTCTTCTTCTTCTTATTATTATTATTATTATTATTCACTTTAAAAGGCCTGTATAGATTTTATATTATTTTTCAAGGTAGCTGATTGTGAAGTGTTGTAAATAATGCCAGCTGGGCACACACCTGTAATCCTAGTACTTGGAAGGCTGAGACAGGGGGATCACAGGTTTGAGGCCAGCCCCAGCAATTTACCAAGACTCTGTTTCATAATAAGAAATTTAAAAAGTGCTGGAAGTGTAGCTCAGAGGCAAAATTCCCCAATACAAAAAAAAAAAAAAA
>PVLC010025385.1:0-23726 GCA_004027655.1 Graphiurus murinus | reverse complement strand
AAATCTTAAATCAAACATGCTTGCCAGTGTGAAGGATAGAACTAGGCAAATGCATGCAGTAGAACCTTGAAAAACTCAGTGATTGAAGTCATTACTGAAGAATTCCTGGAGGAAGTAGTCGGCAATGGCTCAATGGCAATACAGGCTTTAATGGGATAAAACCCATGCAGGGGGTCTCCAGGAAAGGTTGGAGCCCATGCCTGCTTACAGATGATAGAAGCTTATATAGGTTGTTTAAGGGCAGGGGGAAATAGTGGTTAATATTTGTAGGGAGGCTGTTAAGGGGTATTAGTTGGGTTGTTAGAGCTAGGTTAAGCAGGACAATGGGAATTTTCTGTAAGCAGAAGGATAGGATAAGCAAGGGGATTGTCAGACACTTCTGAGACAAAAAAAAAATGGGGGCATTTCAGTAAGCAGGGGGATGAGTATATTCGAGTAAGACTTACTTGGGACTTTTATGGTCAGCAAAGAAGCCTACAAAATGGCACATCTTCACAAGATGGGGTCACTTTTGTTCGGGACTCTTAACAACTAGATTCCCTCTACTGAGAATGTAGCTGAGTCTGAAAATAGAAGAATTGGTCAAAAGTCTGCATTAGAAGAGTTACAGGATGAGATCGCCTCCCACACTTTACATTGCTCAATGCCTAACGCTCTCTGCATCCCCAGCTAACTCCCTTGTTAGCCCCCTAAACACTAAAAATATATTTTTGGAGATGCTGAACCAGAGAAACTTTGAAATAAGTAATTTGGAGTCTTTTACTAGAAGAGGCAGCATACTTTCTATAGTTAAGGGTTATTATGTGAAACGCAGGAAAAAAGTAGCTTCTTAATATATGTTACAAGTTCTTGTCCCTGAATATATTTGTTACATGGAGATTCTTGAAGACATTTAAACAATTCTCTAAAAATGTGTTCACCTAATTCTCTCACTTATTCCTAGCCATGACTGTGTTGCTAATAGGGTAATAGAGGTCATACTACTTTAAAGGTTAGGATTTGATTAAACCTTATTTTTAATTCAAAAAGAAATTAGATTCAGAGTATTAGCCTAATAAGTTTTCATGTGTGCAGACACTGTTCACACATGAGACAAATCTTTTCCAATATTCATTAAACATTTTGTAATCATTCTTATATCTGAAATATATCCCCCACTTTAATTTCATTTAGGTAGATTGCTGTATTTCATTATGTTCAGAATAAGCAGTAACTTTTTTTTTTTTTTTTTGGTACTTGCCTGTTAGATTTATTTATTACATTTTCACACAAGATATTAGTGAGGGATTAGAATGACATGTTATTAATTTATTCTACAAATACAATTTACCCGTGCTAGAAGAATTATAAAGTACAGAGTTAAAATACTGACAGTAAGTGGTTTTTTTTTTGTTTGTTTTGTTTTGGTTTGGTTTTAATTTGGATCCATTCACATGACTTCTAAACAGAAGAGTTAGTTTAGGGAAAAGGCTAGTATAACTGATGGAAATTCTGGAAGCATGACAAATCTTGGAAGAAAACTAATGTCTAAGTCAATCCCATTAAGTATACGTTTTTTTTTACCCAGCACCCATCTTCCTAAAACATCAGCCTGGGGTTTAGAAAATTTTAATAATGTTTGATGTGGTAATTATAGTGCTTATTTAAATGGGTGACTCTCATGGTAATTACTCTATTAATAAAATCCAAGACAGGATTTAATAATTTTATGTATCCTACAAGTGAAAAATGCTTATTTATCAGTGTTATTTACTTTCTCAAATATAATTAGAATTTCTAATAAACCAGCTCAGTTAAAAGAGAGAGAGAGAGAAGAGAGAGAGAGAGAGAGAGAGAGAGAGAGAGAGAAGAAAAAAGACACACACACACAAAAAGCTATTTCATATATTTTCACTGCTTCTTATTCAGAAGACAAAAGGGAAAGCTACTTCAAAATAAGTCATCCCTATCTTTATGAGACTGATTATTACCCATTTATTATTGGTCAAATGCACCCTCTTCTGATATATTCCCAGGGAACCTTCTGGAATCTTTCCCGTATCCCACAGATACATAATTGAAATGGGACCCGCAACTTTCTCTCAGTTGCTCTCTCACAATTCCTGTGACCTTCAGGTTGTTCTGCTCATTCAATATGATCATGAAAATCATTAATGTTGTGTAGTGCTATCTATATCTTTATTTTCAGTAATATCATACATGAAAAGTCGGATATGTGAACTTTATTACTAAGCTCTGATCAATCAAGATAGTGTTTATCATTTACTGGGTCACAGTCATGTCAAGTATGCTTACAAATGGGCTTGGGAAAATTTTGCTTTTCAGAAATTTTTAGACCTCAAAATTATGTAGAAGGAACTGGGGAATTGTATATAACCCACTTTGTATTACCAGTTAGTGTAGATGATGATCACAATTACATAATTATTCATGTTGATAAATTTTCTTTTTATTTGTAAATGCAGACTGTGTATTACCTTTTTCTGAATGTGCATTTGAGTTTTTATTTTTTTCTATCTTTATACCTGTGACTTTTCTTTTATGATTTTTGAATTATTAGAAATAGCCAAGTAATTTTAAATTAAAATCTTTGATTTCCCCATTCCTAATCATAACAATGTCAAATAACAATACTATATATTAATTTCTCATTTCTATTTAAAGATTTCCTTTCTGGTTGAATTTATGTTCCATTTTCTTTGAAAGACATGTAGACATAGTTCCCAAATGTTCTGTATAACTTTACAAGATAATAAAGGTAATTTTTAGAGAATTTTTGGTGATAAAGTTTCTCACTCTCCCAGTAACTCCATCTTCATTTAGGGTTGTCTACAATAATTTACGAGGTAAGCATGATGTATTTACAGGAATGCATCAGTACAATTTTTAATTTTGCCTATGACTGATGGTAAAAAGGAGAGCTGGGCTTGGTGGCACACGCTTGTAATCCCAGCATTTGGGAGGCTGAGACCAGAGAATCTGAGTTCGAGGCCAGCCTCAGCTACCTAGTGAGGCACTCCACAACTTAATGAGACCCTGTTTCAAAATAAAGAATAAAATATAGGGCTGGGGGTATAGCTCGAAGGTAGAATGCCCCTGAGTTCAATCCCCAGTACTGAAAAAAAAAGGAGGTGGAATGACCTCACCTTAGTATGTTTGGACATGATTTAGCAAAGCTTCTAATAAAGATTACATAGGCCTTTCAAAATGTTCACTACCTATGTGTTCATTTCTAGTTCTGTTTTGATTTTTCATCTCTCTATACTTTTTACCCCAAAACATTATCTGCCAACTCTATTATTTCCTGTTGACACCTTTTACATCTCCTTACCTCTCTCACTTTGCCTGAAGGCCCTAAAGAGATTTCCTTTCCCACAGTTTTGAAGCCATATTTCAGTTCTTCTCATTTCTTATATATCCTAAACTCTCGTGGTTCTTTAAAAAAGTTACAGATCTTTGGTTTAAGCCTTGGTCCAAGCCCAAGATATTCTGAATCATTTTCATGCTCTGTCAAAGTTTAAATACTTCCCTTGTGGTTTCTGACAACAACCTTGCTTTAGAAAGCCTTTTACCTCCTAGGCCTCTATCTTTCTGTCCCTGTCACTAAGCAATCCTGTTTGGTCCAATTATGGAGGATGGTGCCACTGGATGTTTCACCAAAACTACCCAACTGCCAAACTTCATAAGCACTGAAGACATTTTTGAAAGTTGTCCAGGTACAATGAAGACTGAGTTTGCATCTCAGTCATACAAACAACTTTTCCTTTTCCTGGACCTAGTAGAGAGTGTTGCTGATCTCACATGTGTCTGCTTAGTGTCTGCAGATATTGCAAATATTCCTCGTGCCTTTTTTCCCTGAATTCTTTTCCTTCTTCCTTCCAGGAATAGTACAGTAAATCTTTTCCCTAACTGTTACCAAATCCTCACTCATGAAAAATGTCACCTTTCCTTTTTTTTTGGTACTGGGAACTGAGCCCAGGGACATTCTACCTCTGAGCTACATGCTACATGCCCATTGCTGGGACTGGGCTTAAACCTGTGATCCCCTTGTCTTAGCCTCCCAAGTACTGGGATTACAGGCATGTGCCACTACACCCAGCTATATCAGCATTCTTGAAGAAGAGTTTTAGATGGCCTCTCCCTTCAGTCCTTCCAGCTTTGCCTGGACACATAAATATATTTTTAAAAGAGTGAAATGCTTGGGGAATCAGCACCAGATATTAAATTAATAAATGCCTCTAACTTATTATAATTAAATAAAAATAGCTGCATTTCTGTAACCACAGAGTGCCTAGTCACTATCCATCATAGGGTCTATTTGCTAATACTTTAAAAATATAGGAATAGGTATGCATTAGGAACATAAAAGCAAATCTGTGAACTCCAAATTGAACATGACAATTGAATATTCTTGTTAGACTTTGAAAACACCACAAATGGAAAGAAAAGAGATATATTCCAGTATGTCAAAAATAAATTTCCCATAGCATTGTTTTTAGCCATTTGTTATAATAATTTCGTAGCAAAATGATTTGTTCAATTAATATGCTCATCATCATCAGTTATGCATTACCAGCTTGGATATTTAAGGCATTAGTGTCACAATTGTGAGTACAAACATCAAGCCCAGCTGCTGAGTTTCCATCCTGTACCTACACCTTCTCAATTGTGTAAATTGTATAATCATATAGTCCATATATTTTCACTAACTTAACCTCATGCAACTCATTTTACTTATTTGTTAAATGGAGATAATAATAATAATGCCTTATAGATTGTTGGGAGGATAAAATTAGTCAGAGCATATATAAGTTCAGTGGCTGACACAAAATCAGGGGTCCGACAGGCCAGGGAGGAGTTGCAAGGAAGATAGTTATCATTGATAGTAAACTTTACATGGCTTGATGCCAGGAAAGAGGCTCTTTCTTAAAGAATATAAGAATAAAAAAAATTCTTACAAAGCTTCCAAGGGTAGTAGTGATTGTGCAGCAAATTTGTGTCAATGACTTAATGTAATCACAAGAATTCATCTCTACCTTTAACTAGCTTTATGGCCTTAGGCAAATTGCTTTAGTCCTTATCAAAGGATGATAATGATATCTAATCTGTAGAGTTATTATTATCTAATCCTCACAAGTACTTTTACTAACATTTATCAAGTACTTGTTCTTTACCCCCAAAAGCACTATCATAACAATTTTGTTATTTCATTCTTATAAATTTCAAAAGATTTAGAATGGCATTTGGCACTGTAGGAACTCAATAAAACTATCTTAAAGTGCAGTAGTAAAAGAGAGAGAGAAAGAGAGAGAGAGGCATAAAAGACACTTTATTATATAACTAAGATTATTGTTACTCATTGACAATAATAAGAGACAGTATTCCATGGCACTTAATGTGCACTGCACACTGTGTTAATTACTACACATTTAGGATTTCACATAATTCAATACAAGTCCACAAATGATGAAACAAGTAGACAAAATGATACATGATACAAAGCAGAGAGTGTATTTGGTGAGAGTGATGTTCTGGAGGAAATAGATGAAAAACATAGGTGACTTAAATAATGACTTTTTTTTTTTTTTGTAACTATCTAATACCAAGGCATGCAAGATGCAAGAAGATAGAAAAAGAAACATATGAAGTAAACTGGCAGTAGCTAGAACTTGAAGGACTTCATATATTCTGGCTCTTTTTAAGTATTAAAATAAAAGGAAAGACATTTTCTGATAATGTGGACAAGGGTTGGGTTAGGGGTCGGAAGACAGTTCTTCATAGTGCGGTGGTTATTGTGAGATGTGGAAAAATGTCTTTCACTTAGAGGAGGAAAAGACTTGTGGAAAAACACTAAAGATGCACTTAGTTTGATGAGTCAGTACATTGTTCAGGAAGGAAGGAAGAAGAATTGGGGGAAAGGAAAATGATCCATCTAGGTTTACAATTATAGGTAGGACATGTATAAAGTGATTATCTCCTCAATAGGGGGAGTTGGGGAATAAAGAGCTAGTGACAGCAGACGTAGTACTGATGTGGTTATGGAAATTACAGTTTGGTAGCAGGAATCATGGCTGAGGGAAGGTTTGCAAACCAGGTGTTAGAATGTTCCTCAAGAAGTTGATAGAGTGGGCAAGCAAGCAGATGAAGAAATAAGAATAGAAAGGAGGGAGAGACTGCTTATATAAATAATTCAAATCAAATATAGTTTATGACTTATGACATTAAATTATTAATTTATTGCTTTTAATAAAACAAATCCAATCTATACCAAGAGGGTGATTTTAGAATCAGATCCATTTAAATTGTTTTATTAGCCAAGTATAGTGGTGCACATCTGTAATCCCAGTACTTGGGAGGCTGAGACAAAAGGATCGCTGGTTTGAAGACAGTCTCAGCAACATAGCAGGACTCTGAGCAAACTACTGAGACACTGTATCAAAACAAAAAATAAAAAAAAGGCCTTGGGGTATAGCTTAAAGGTGGAATGTCCCTGAATTCAATCCCCAGTACCACAATTTTTTTTTTTTTTTTTTGCTTTATACATTGGGCTCTAAATGGCCAATAAGTATTTCTAATTATGTTTTATTGTTTTATGTTCTTTAGAGAACAAGAGGTTAAAAATAGCATATGTGATGATGGTTAGTGTTTTTTGTTTGTTTTGTTTTGTTTTGGCTAGTGCATATACTACTCTAGACTGTATATAATATTTATTATATAATTGTAGATAGGATGTGTGTTCATATTTTATAGCATATATAAAAGAGTATGTGAGAATGAACATGTTTTATTTTCTTTTTCCATTTATCATATTACCAGCTCTGTTTATTTTTCCCCCTAATCTCCTTATATATACTCTCCTTTATACTTGTTTCCTTTACTTGGTCTAAATATTAGTCCTGGATTTTGATGTCATAAATAATATCTGTGTTTTATACTATTAAGATCCATATTATGGTTTTTATTTTTATTTACTTAAGTATGCTTTTTTACTACTAGTAAGCCATTTAAGCCAATAGAGTGAAATATAAATTTGTTATACATTATACTCTTCTAAAACTTCTGAATAACAAATTATTATATTCTTTGCAAATGGATCATATTATTATACAAGTTGATACAATGGATAAAGAAAATTTCCTTATTTACCATCTTCTTCAATTATGCAAATATATTAGGTAGTATATTTTTAATCAGGTGATTAAGCTATTCCACAATATGTGTAAATTTCAAAACACAATGTTTTACATGGTAAAGGCATATAATTTTATCTATCAATTAAGATAAATTAAGTTCAATTTTTAAAAATTAAAAAAATTAAAGGCTGAAAAGCTGCTAAATAAATAAAGTAAGTGAAGCTGGTTGGGAATTTCAACAGTACATTCATAGGATTCTTAATTTTTTTTCATCACAATTGTATTATAGGGTACCTACTATTTCTCCCAACATCTTACCAGCCATGATTTTTTTTTTAAATATGAAGTAGATACGACTAGCTGAAGTTTAAAAAGTAAAAATTAGCCATTTGGCCTATAGCTGAAGTTTAAAAAGTAAAAATTAGCCATTTGGTCTATTTTTTTAAAAATTACTTTCAACAAGTTTGCTTTGGACTAAGTCACATAAAAGCCATTCAATGCACATACATGGAGACAATACACTTATGGCACGATTTTGTGGGGAAATTTAAGGTCTTAGTGTTATCAGAACTGCACAGTACTAGAATCATATCATCTTTGCTAACCATCATGGTACTTTTTCTTACTCATGTCATTTCAGATTCATCAAGAAGAGCATTTCTGACATACATGCCTGGAATTTTAAAAAGCCATTCCCATTGTTTAAAGCATAGCACGGGCAAAACATCAATATATAATTCTTTTCATTTTAGACTAAACTCAATGAATTTGTATCATTTCTATATATGAATCAACCCTCCAGTCTGACATTTGTTTCTTTTTAATTTTTGTTTTTTTGGGTTTTTTTTTGTGTGTGTGTGTATCTAGTACTGGATTGAACTAATAGGCATTCTACCTCCGAGCTACACCCCCAGTCCTATTTTTTATTCTTTATTTTGAAACAGGGTCTCACTAAGTTACAAAGGGCCTCACTAAGTGGCTGAGGTTGGCCATGAACCCAGATCCTCCTGTCCCAGCCTCCCAAGGACTGGGATTACAAGTGTGCACACCATGCTTGGCTGTATGTTTCTTTTCACTGTGAACTTTTATTTATTTATTTATTTTATTTTTATTTTTATTTTTTTTCAGTACTGGGGATTGAACTCAGAGGCATTCTACCTCTGAGCTATACTCCCAGCTCTATTTTTTATTCTTTATTTTGAAAAGGGTCTCACTAAGTTGTGGAGTGCCTCACTAGGTAGCTGAGGCTGGCTGCGAACCCGGATCCTCCAGTCTCAGCCTCCCAAATGCTGGGATTACAAGAGTGTTCCACCATGCCCTGCATGAATTAGATTTGATCAATATGGCAGAAGTGACTCTGATCAGCAGTGGTTCTTACTTGCACTTTTCATAATTATCCTTTTTCCTAAATGTATATTTTCCCTGTTTGTAAGTACAATAATGACAATTCCATAAGATTTTGTTAATTTTTCCTCTCAATTTCATTCCTTGGAATTACTTGGCTGACTTTGCAATATTTTAGTATATTCCTTGAAAAGAATTCTTTGTAATTTTTCATTATTGAATCATGGAAATTGTCTTTTTCTTTCTTTTTTTTTTTTTACTTTTTTTTTAAAAAAATTGGTGGACTATAATCACACATCTTTGTTAGGTACAAGCTGGTAAAGGCATACATGCACACATTTCTCATTTAACCCTTTCCCAATTCCCACCCCACTCCCTCCTCCTCCCTCCTTCTCAAGTTCAGTTTAGTGATTGACTTCGATGTGTTCCTGAAAGTACATCATGCTCATTAGTGTGTCCCCCCTCCCCCCATCACCTTCCATTAAGTCAAATTCTTTGCTCACCTAAGGATTCTCCTTCTTCATCTGGAGTCCCTCTTATGCCCCATTTTCTCCCTAGCTTCTGCATATTAGGGAGAGATTTTTTTTCTTTTTGTGACTGATTAATCTCACTTAACATAATGTTTTCCAGTTGCATCCATTTCCCTGCAAATGACATGATTGCGTTCTTCTTTATGGCTGAGTAACATTCCATTGTGTATATATCCCATAGTTTTATAATCCATTCATCTGTTGATGGACATCTTTGCTGGTTCCATAGTTTGGCAATTGTGAATTGTGCAGCTATAAACATAGATATACATGCATTGCTCTGATAATTTGGTTTCCATTCTTTTGGGACTTTTCAGAAATCCTTATTCTTACTCCAAAAAAATCAAGACCCTGATAATTATATTCCTTATTCTGAAAATATGTAGCATAGAATATATGATAATCCATGAAGGAAAATTATCTTATTTAGGCCATTAATAAAAGAATACTATAGACTCAATGGCTTAATCAGCAAACATTCATTTCTAACAATTGTGGAGGCAGAGAAGTCCAAGATCAAGTATACAGTAAATAGGATAAAGGATAAGGGCCCACTTCTTGGTTTACTGATAGCTGTTTTCTTTTTGTGTCCTTACATGGGAGAGATGAGAGACTGATAGCAAGCTCCTATGTGTTGTATAAGGGCCCTACACCAATTAGGACTCCACCTCTATGACCTGTTATCACCCAAAAAGCCCTACCTCCAAATGCCATCTCATTGTGTGTTAAGAATGCAATATATGAATTTTGGTGGAACATATTTAGTTCATAGAAGCAGTGAATCATTATAAATATGTATTATAAAAATGACCACATTATATATTATGATACATCAGTCCCAAGTTGAGAGTATTAAGAAAATGAAAATCCAGTCTTGAACAATATCTACCAGTGATCAGTTTAAGGCTATACTCTAGTATTAAAGTAGTTAGAATCATCCCTTTGGATTAAATAGATAAAGTAGACAACTATCATTGCTGTTCTACTTCTACTACTAATATACTATTACTACTATAACTACTTATTATAGCTCCTATAATATATTTAATGAACAGGAACAGTATTTGGTGCTTTGCAAAAAATTTTTCAACTCGAGACAATTTTTAGCTTATCCTAAGGTATTCTATTTCAGTTTTCCCTGAAAAGAAATAACAAAGAAGAAAACATATTTTCTTTTTATGAATGAGTTTTCTTAGAAATTAAGTAGCTCACAAAGTAATTACGTAAGGGACTTTTTATTTTGAAAACTCTTCCTTAAAAGCCCAGTATTCAACTAGTTACACATACACACACACACACACACACACACACACACACACACACACACACACACGACTAAATCCCAATGTACGTGTACCTATGTTTATAGCTACACATTCACAATTGACAAACAATGGAATCAGTCAAGATATCCATGAACAGATGAATGGATTACAAAACTATGGGATATGTACACAGTGGAATTTTACTCAGCCATAAGGAACAAAATTATGTCATTTTCAGGAAAATGGTTAGAACTGGAAAAATTATGCTAAGTGAGATTAATCAGTCACAAAAAGTAAACAATCAGATGCTCTCTCTAACATACAGAAGCTACAGAGAAAGAGGGTCATAGTAGGGACTCTAGACAAAGAAGGAGAAACCTTAGATGAGCAAAGAAGGTGACCTAATTGAAGGTGATGGAGAGTGGGGAAGGGAAATGCCCTAATGCACATGATGTACTTTCACAAACATATCAAAGTCAATCACTAAGCTGAACATGAGAAGGAGGGAGGGGGGAGGGAATGGGGTGGGAATTGGGGAAGGGTGAAATGAGAAATGTGTGCATGTATGCTTCTACATACATTTGTACCTCACAAAGATGTATAATTACAGTGAACCAAAAACAAATATATAAATAAAGTAAGATATATAAGAAACTGTAATTAAAATCATAGTAGTTTACTGTTTGTTCCCATAATGTGGATATTCATTTTATTTTCAACAAAGCTTTTTTTCCCCTTTGGTACTGGGAGAAAACCCCATGATAACCATCCACTCTTCCCAATGAATTATACTTGCAGGCTATCAGTGCAGCTATTATTAAATTTTCCTTTACTAAATATGATTTCTGGATGACTTTCCATAGCTATTTGTAGGTCTCAGGCATTTCAGATGTATTCTACAGATTAAAGGGAATATGTAATCTCCTTAGAAGTTCTTAAACTGCTTTCCTAACCTCAGATTGCTAGTTACAGGTGGAAGCACAATTTCATTCCTTGATGCAATAGCATTTTGCATCTCTACTCAAAATATATAACTAAAGTCAGTAAACTGAACTTATCTCTCCTAACAGGATTTTTAATGTTTTAAATAGCTAGTTTACTTCCTTATCTGAATATTAAAAATACTAATATGAGGATGACTAAATCATATATGTGTGTATGTATGTATTTATATATATATATATATATATATATATATATATATATATCAGTCTATGTTACTTCTTTGTTATTTTTATATGACCCAGCAAACCTAGTTCAACAAACTCACCCTACAGTGAATAATAGTAGATGATGGGCATTAATGTGTTCCCATTTTGCCATTTTGACACGTTTTTTTAATTTTTAATATTTATTTATTTATTTATTTATTTATTTATTTATTTATTTATTTATTTATTTTGTTGTACTAGGGATTTAACCCAGGGGCATTCTACTTCCGAGCTACACCCCCAGTCCTATTTTTTATTCTTTATTTTGAAACAGGGTCTCACTAAGTTGCAGAGGGCCTCACTAAGTAGCTGAGACTGTCCTCGAACCCGAATCTTCCTGTTTCAGCTTCCCAAGTACTGGGATTACATATGCATGCACTACCACGGCTAGTTTGACACAAGTTTTTTTTTTTTTTTTTTTAAGGAGATTTAAAATTTTAAATTACTTTGAGGATTTTAAGGTGTTCTTAGAGATTTAAGAATATCTTCTTTATTGTCTAGTTGAATTGCAATATTTTATCTTAATTTTGTTGAAAAGAGTGCTATTTATGGTAGTTCAATAAATGCAAAAAATACTGCCAATATTAATGGAAACTTAAAGAATGGGAAATAATAATTAAAACTTCAAAGATAAGTCAAGTACACATGAAAATAATACAATTGGAAATTTAATGAAGGAAATATTTTACCCCACTGGCTTTAAATAGAATACATGTTATCTTTTAACTGATACATTGAAACTTATGCTTAAATGCTGAAATTGTACTTTAATGCACAGGAGAGAAGAAGGGGGAGTCTGTGTCTTATACCAAACACATTCACATCTCACTCACTACATAATATATAAAATATATTATGTAAAAAAGTGATATGATGCAATACAAAACATGAACAATACATACATTTGGTCCTATCTTTACCTTGAATAGGTAAATGGTCCTACAATACTAATAACCTTGCAGAGTTATTGTCTGAAAGGAGAGAGAGAGAGAGAAAGAAAAAGAAGAAAGAGGAGGAGGGGGGAGGGGAGGGGAGAGGGGAGAGGAGACCCACCTCATTATCTAATTGCAGTCCCAGCACAACTTAAAACATCTTTGGGTGTCATCTCTAATCTTCAGTTTGATAGTATAGTTTTATTGTGGTTTCTGGTTTATTATGAGCTGATTGCTTTAATTCATCAGATCCAAGTGCTTATCTTGAAACTGTGCTTCTTAAAGAGGGCCCAAAGGGCCAGTTAACCTAGTTCAGTGAGAACTCTTTGGTGCTCTCTCATCCGCAAAGGTCAGTCCCATGATTAGTTCTTTTGAAAAGGCCCAATGACTTCCAAGCCTGAATTCTGTTAAAAAAGGAAAAATATAAATCAAATTGGGTAATCAAAAACATACTGATGATTAAATATTATCTATCCAATTATACATATAAATGAAGCTGCTTCAAAAATACTTTTTGGAAAGAGCCTGTTAGTAAAGCAGGCTTGTATCTCAATATACTTAAAAGAATTTTTGCTCTGTCTAGAAATTATTTCAATTACAGTTCAACTCTATTACCAGAATATAGCTTTGATATTCAGGATACAGTATAGTAGGATGGAAATAGAAATAAGCTAAATATATAGAAAATTTTCAAATATTCTCCTTTGAGATACAGTGTGCTGAACAAGTGGCTATTGAGTTACTTGTCCTGAAGAGACTTAAAAAAAAAATTATTCTGCCATTTCTTTTAGTGACTAAAGAGCTAAAAAATGCATTGAAGTGAGTATAATTGTGCTGACCCTTTGATAAATACATCCAACGACTAATGTTAATAATGAAAACAATTATTAAGAAATGTGTCTTATATTGTTGTAGTATTCTGAAAACTAACTTATAATATATGGCAAATGACAAATGCCATTTCCAGGGGCCATATGAATGAGCCACCAAAAAGCACCTGGAGAAAAACAGGCAACTTTATCATTATCTGAGCTCTAGTTACACTGTAAACCCAGACTTGGAAACACTGAAGGTTTCTATCATCCGCGAATCCCACGGACACTAAGTTTCTGTCTGTTGACGTGGGATAGCCAGTGGACACAGCCTTTCCATGGATTCTCTCATTGAGCACTCTCATTCTATGAAGGAGGTGTCAGGATAACCTTGCTTCCTGGTTTTACTCTACACATTGCAGGATTGAAGACAAACAGAAGGATATACTCTACACTTTGCAAAGCTCCTAGGACACTGCAATAAATTCATAATAGCAAGTAAGCATATGTGGTCATATATTTAAAATCTTAGGCTCTTGGATCAATGAGTCTGATTCTTAATTTCACCCTAACTATGGAAAAATAGATAAGACTCTACATACTATAATAGTTGTTAGTGGTATGGTACCATACAGTGTGGTTTCAAGTACTAAATGAGTTAGTGTAATACAATCAGAACTTACATTAAGAACCAGCAGTGTTTGTTGTTGTTTCTGCTGTTGTAGAGGCTACTAGGATGGCCCTTCCCCTATGCTACAGTGGAAAAGCAAAGTTATACTAGATAACTGAAACCTTACTTCATCAGAGAGGTCTGGGAAAGGTTCCCAAGAAAGATGATACACAGGCGAAATCTGGAAGTACAATTAGAAATTTCAACAAAGAATTTAGGAATCAGCCGGGTGTGGTGGCGCACGCTTGTAATCCCAGCATTCGGGAGGAAAATAGGGCTGGGGGTATAGCTCAGAGGTAGAATGCCTCTGAGTTCAATCCCCAGTACCACAAAAAAAAAAAAAAAGAATTTAGGAATCATAAGATTTCCTGAACTTGGACTTTTTAAACAGTGCAAGGATAGGTTTCTGATTACCCTTTCAGGAGGTTTACATGAAAACTGTAATGATAACATTTTCCTTTGAACTCCAGGACTGCACTGCTAGTAAGTCCAGGGAAAAGTGTTTGTAGATAGCAATGGTTATCAGTCTGTTTTTGTAGGTGGCTGGTTGGAGACACCCTTGTTAAAGTCAGTAAGAATACATGTTTGACCTCTTCTGCTGAGACATTTAATTGCTAACTGAGAATAATTGAACATATCCTATGATGAAATAATAGTTGTATATGATTTGTTGTTGCAGATATATTAAACAGAGCTGGGCATGGTGGCACATGCTTGTAATCCCAGTACTTGGGAGGTTGAGACTGGAGGATCCGGGTTCGCAGCCAGCCTCAGCCACTTAGTGAGGCCCTCCGCAACTTAGTGAGACCCTGTTTCAAAATATAGAATAAAAAATAGGGCTGAGGATGTAGCTCGGAGGTAGAATGCCCCTGAGTTCAATCTCCAGTACCGAAAAAAATAAAAAAAGATATATTAAACGATATTTTACAAAGAACTCTAAATAATGTATTCTAGAGATCTACCATTATTAATTTCTATACCTCTTTCCAATGATTTAGAGGAGAAATTATTGCCCTTGTGGTCTGTCACAAATTTCTCTTAGTCTTTCTTCATACTTTTCTACACGTTGTCATTGCCTTGCCCTTATTATTAACTACTAATTGCAGAAAGTTCTCAGTGTCTGCATTTATTCATAGTTCATATTTTAAATTCAGAGGCCTAATTAATTGCATGGCTAAGGTGGTTGCTTTCTCCAATATCTCCAGTAAGGTACAAGCAGTCAGTACTCATTATCTGGGATAGGCTTTCTCATTTACATGAGCTGTAGTATTCTACACCTTGATTAGCATCTATGTTTTTCTGCCTTGGTATTCACGCCCCATGTGCTTATCACAGGCAGTTCATTTTCCTCTGTTCTGACTTTGAAAAGGAAAGCTAAAATAGATCTGAAATAGTACTACATACCTCTGACTGCAATACATTTGGAGATTTACCATTTAACCACGGTGTGTCCATGAATTGCAAAGGTTAACAAGCAGATGAAAACATGGGTAGACAAGTAGCAACACACTGCTTGCAGGAGAATTCAGTAAGTACTTATATTATCCTTCCTCTGCTAATGTTGTTCTCATGGACAGGAAGTCATTTTTATTAATTAAGTAGTTTATTTATTTTGCAGTATTGGGGATTGAGCACAGGGGTGCTTCACAACTGAGCTACATCTCCAGGCCCTTTTATTTTTTGTTTTTATTTATTTTTTATTTTTATTTTTTGTCTTATTAGGGATTTAACCCAAGGGCAAGTTCAAGGGCCCAGGCTGCCCTTGAACTTGTGATTTTGCCTTGGCCTCCCAAGTAGCTGGGATTACAGGCATGCCCCACCATTCCTTGCTGGTGTCATTTTCTAGTAATGAATTTTTGGTGAACACTGGTAAATAGACATCTAATGGAAATGTTGAACTACAGATGTGACAACTGAAAATATAAAGATTGCCCTAAAATAGCTGCTTCTGCTATTGGATTCCTTTAAGAATTGGTTATGATGTTTTAAGCATTTTCATATGTAAAGATATGCATACATATATATGGATTCAGGAGTTAATATTTTATATAGAAAGCTGTTTTTTCTACCTTGAAATGAAATAAATGTCACTATTGTGTTTTATTGGCTCTATAAAGAATTGCAGGTGTATAAAAGAAGTATAATTAAAAACATTATGGTAGGTTTTTAGGATCTTCACATTTTTTTCAATTTTTTGCAGTGCTAATATTTATGAAATTCTAGTCCTAAAGGATTTAATATATATACAATATATGTGTGTCTGTGTGTGTATGTGTGTTAGTACGTAAATTCAGATTCTACAAATATTTTTAAAACTTAAAGAATGTTTTTTTTAGCTTTTCAGTTAAAAATCTAGTTTCCCTAAATCAAATATAGCATCTTGTAAGGTTTCAATCTGATGCATTTTGAAGCAGTTGAGTGAATAAATGCCTCCTAAAAAACCTAAGCTCATATAGAGGAAAAATGTGTGTTAACTGACCCCTGACTATATTGTTTCAAACAAGGCACTGTAATAAGATTGAAACTCCAGTGCTCATAGGAATCTCCTACATTGGATTTTCCACTATATTACCTCAGCCAGTCATAGCTGTATTCAGCCGTGGATGTGGGGAGAAAATTGATTTAGATAGTTCTGTACTCAGTTACAATTTTTTCCTCACTGGAAAGATGTCTGTTGATAAAATCCATTTCATTAAAGGGAAAAGGAAAGAAAAATACTCAATAGTTTATATGAAATCATGACTTTCTGAACATTATAAGACTAAATATTACATAATGCCATACAGATATGACAATCTTACAGAGATGCACTTTAGAAAAACCAAACAAAAAACTTAGTCAAATATAATATTTTAAGGAAGGATTGTATCATCTGGGAACTTTGACCTTACATTCAAATCAATCTGTGAAGCTACTTATCAAATTGCTGATCTTTATATATTTCCACCGGCGATTATAAGACCAATTCCAAAGGACACAAGCCTTAAAAGCAGATGTGTTACTTTAGTACAACATGTACCGACTGCCTAATATTTCAGCTCAAAGGAGAGACAGGCCCTTTCACCCACGTAATTGATTTCAACCTGGCTTTCTGCCTTGGGAGGCTGTGTGTATTGATGTCAGTGAGACTGGTTACACATCCATATTATTTTACCACAGTGGTATTGCAAAGGGTCATTAGGTTCCAACTCCTCGATTAGCAAAGTGGCTATTTCAGACACTACCTAGAAACAAAAAGAAGACTCTGCATGTTTCAGTCACACGGGATTAACTTTAGCCTACTTTTGGGTGCAGTGACAGGTCAAACTCTTTTGAATTTATCCTGTCCTGTTTTGTTTTTATTCTTTTAAAGTACATACAAAAGCTGGAAAGCTGATTGCTTCTACAAGATGTTGTCACTACCCTGCAGCTAAAGCAACAGATAAATGAGAGAAAGGATAGGACTTGGCAGACAAGTGCAATTCTAGAGAAGTAATCGAAAGAGTGACATTTTACTAGGACGTTGGAACATGGCTTCATTATTTCTTTTTATTGCTAAGTCAAGGTGCCTTTTAGGTGTTAATTATCACCCTATCAGTAAGAGAGACAACCAGAAATGATTTCAGACATACTAAGTCCATCACCTACCTGATAAAGTGATTGAATATTCCTTTTAGTCTATACTCCTCAAAAATCACGTATCTGAATCCTATCTAGCACAGTAAGGATTTAAATAGATCTTGAAATCCAATAGCTGTTTTATGATTATGATAATTGTAGGCTTAATATTTATTTATTGTATTAAAGATTGAAGCCAAGGGTATTCTACCTCTGAGCTATACCCCTAGCACCATTTTTTTTGAAACAAGTTCTTGCTAGGTTTCAGAGGGCCTCACCAAATTTCTGAGCCTGACTGAGAACCTGCTATCCTTCTGTCTCAGCCTCCCAAGTACTGGGATTATGGAATTGCCACCATACCAGGCATACGGTTAAGATTAAGTGATACTCCTTGCCTAATGGTGTACACATGCATTTAGTCATCATTATCTGCAAATCAATGATAGCATTTTTATAAGAGGAGATGGAGAGAAAGAAAAGTAGATGAAGTCTGACCATTTACATGTTATATTGGGAAGACAGAAATGACAGCACACTCACTATCAGCGACCCTGGTTGCCAGAGATAATAGAGTTTGAAGGAATTGGGCCTTCTGTTTGATAAACCTTAATGGGAACACCTCATATCAAGTGAGCTGTCTCAAATAGCAGTAGCAAGACTTCTTTTTCCCAAGACCTGCTTAAACTTCTATGTAGACAGGTTGGGGTGTGGAATAGCCAGAAGCATATGCACCATGACTTTCCACCCCTGTTACCAAGGCTCAGTGATTTTTATGAATAAATATTTCTCAGATTGTTATATGACCAAGGAAAATCTCCAGAATGTTGGAATGCATGTTGCCTTTTGTACTTGAGGATTTGTTCATCTCCTTAATCTGTTGTGGTAGAAATGAGTCTTTTCTGATCATCTTTGTGTGTGGGGGTTGTAGGGGGATCAGAGTGAGGGCTTCCTGCAAGCTAGACAAGTGCTCTACCACGGATCTACATCCCCAGCCATCTTTGTAAAAAGTAGATTAAGAATAATTCATTCTTTTTTTTTTTTTTTTTTTGAGGTACTGGGGATTGAACTCAGGGGCATTCTACCTCCAAGCTATACCCTGAGTCCTACTTTTTATTCTTTATTTTGAAATAGGGTCTCACTAAGTTGCGGAGGGCCTCACTAAGTAGCTGAGGCTAGCCGAGAACCCGGTTCCTCCTGTCTCAGCCTCCCAAGTACTGGGATTACAAGCATGTGCCACCACGCCCTGCTTAATTCATTCTTTTTAATTTTACTACTAAAAATATTTTTACATTTCATGGTCCAGTTGATATCCTTTTCTGTCTTTGGGAAAAATAATAAGCCTCCATTATCTCACACTTTGTGTATGTGTTAGAAGTCCTCTCCTGCTTAGCTACATCTTCATGTTAGACTCTCAGTTATAGTTGTCATTGAGATGTCAGCTAGGACTTCAGACATTTCAGAGTTTGACTGAAGGAAGGTTCTCTTCCAAGCTCACGCACATGGTTATCTTCAGGCTTTACATCTATACTGGCTTTTCTCAGGGAAGAGAAGGGCCTTCTTATCTGGCAGTTTACAATAAGGTAACCAACCAGCTTCCCTTAGAGAAAACAAGCAATAGAGTGAGTAAGCATGAGCCTCCAAGAAGAATGTCTCCATATCTTTGTGACATAATATTGAGGAAAAATCCTATTACTTTTGCATACTCTGTTTGTCAGAAATGACTCAATAGGTCCAGCTCATATTCAGAGGGAGAAGCTTACACAGGGCCTCAATAGCAGAAGGAGGAAATCCTTGGGAGCCATTTTGGAAGCTTTTTACAACACATGGTGACAAACAATCAATGAGTTTACCAACAGATTTCTGACTCATTGTTATAATTTGCAGTTAAAATGTCCCCTAAGCTGGACATGGTGTGTACAGACCTATAATCCAGTACTTGAGACAGGTAAGTCAAGAGAATCACAGGTTTGAGGCCAGCATCAGCAACTTAGGAAGGCCCTATTTCAAAATAAATTAGAAGGGCTGGAGTGCAACTTGGAAGTAGAATGCCCCTGGGTTCAAGCCCCAGTTCTCTCTCCCCCGCTCCATGCCCTCCAAAAGCTCCTTGTGAGAGCCAGGCATGATGGCACACACTTGTAATCCTAGTACTTGGGAAACTGAGACAAGAGGATCACAGGTTCATGGCCAGCCTCAGCTACTTAGTGAGACCCTCCACAACAGTGAGACCCTGTTTCAAAATAAAGAATAAAAATAGGGCTGGGGATGTATCTTGGAGGTAAAATGGCCCTGGGTTAAATCTCTAGTACTGCAAAAAAAAAAAAAAAAAAAAAAACCCTCCTTGTGAAAGCATGTCCTCAGTGCAGCAAAGGTCAGACTGGCTCATGACTGGAGGAGGCAGGTCATTAATCATTGGAGGTGTGGTGTTGGACTATATATGTCCATGGGCCCCCTCTTCTCCCTCTCTCTGCTGTCTAGCCATTCTGATGTGAGAGTGGCATCCCTCATCCCTCTGGCACATACCCTGCCACAACCACCCTGCGATGTATGCCTTGCAGCCAGTTCTGAAACCTCGGAAACTCTAAGCCCCAATGAACCTTTCCTCCTTTAAGTGTTTTAGTCAGGTATTTTCATCACAGCAATGAGAAAGTTAACTGAAAACAATCATTATTATAAAAATCTCTCTAATATGTAACTATTTTTAACTTTAGATTATTTGGGGCTTCATTTTCACCTAAATGAATAAGCATTTTTAATGTGATGAAGCCCTTGGGGGTATAGAAAATGTAGAGAATAGAAAGTTCAACACACACACACACACACACACACACACACACACACACACTCAATTTTAGTAAGAAAATATGAACACTGTATTTAAAGTCCACTCTTTTCTTAGGGATAGTTGGTATACTCATTTTGGTGGTTTTCCTTCAAATGTATTTATCTGTAATTTTACTATAAACATACACTATTAACAATATAGTATTACTTTGCTTGTTTTAAGACTCCATTTAGTGGTGTCTGTATTTCATGTACTACCAAGAATAAAGATAGTTGGAAATAGAATTATTTATAACAGCCAAAAAATTTTTAGAAATTAAGAGAGGAAACAAAAACGATATCAATTAATGGAAGACTTTACATATAAATTGTGGTATATCCATACAATTGAATGTAACACACAGTGAAAGTGAATGAATTATTAAAATGAATTTATCTCACAAGAATTACATTGGAGAAAATACTTTGTCATACATATTTTTTGCACAGCTAGTTTTTAAGTAGTTCAACGCAATGCTAAGCTACTTTTTAAAATGTGTATGAAAAAGCCGGGCATGGCGGCACATACTTGTTATCCCAGTACTTGGGAGGCTGAGATAGGAGGATCCAGGTTCGAGGACAGCCTCAGCAAGTAGTGAGAATCTCATCAACCTTGTGAGACCATTTCCAAATAAGAAATAAAATTGGGCTGGGGGTGTAGCTTGAAGGTTGAATGCCTCTGGGTTCAATTCCCAGTACATTAAAATAAAATAAAATAAAATGTGTATGAAGAACTTTTTCTGAAACTAGAGGAATTATGTCCTTTCATACTTTGTTGTTCTTTAATTTGCCAATTGTTTATATGGGTAATTTAAACAGAAAACTTCTGTAAAATTCCATTCAAGTATAAGCTTTCTAATTACTAATTCCAAGCCTAACTATGATTATGCTCATTGTATATTTTAGATGTTGCTCCAATTTATATAGGTCCATACAATTTAAAGGATGGAAGCCAATTATTCACTGTTATTAGTGCCCTGGAAGCAAATTATCCCTTGATGCTTTTTCTTGTGTATTCATTCCAAATACCTAGAAAAATGATAGATGTGTGTGTGCCCCCATCTCCCCACCTCATTTCTCTGTCTGACAATCAGGAAAATTGCAGCAGCTGTGGCTAACTATTTACGTTTAAAATAATAACATGTGTAAATAGCATCTTTCTAACTCTTCATTATTGGCAGCGGAAATAACTGGGAGTATTGGCCTGGGCTCATCATAGAAACAGAGCCACATTCAGAATGAGATAAAACAAGTGATTATAAACTCATAACAAAACAAGCGAACAAATTAACAAAAGAAGGTGATAATAATGATAATCAACAATACAAAATAATCCCAGACATTTGCAGGGATGCAGCAGCTATATTTCTTCCGAGAGGACTGGTCTCTATCTGCTGATTTACCAGTGCTGAGTACTTTGAGAAGGGCTGAGTAACTACAGGTCCCACTGACAGTGAAAAGTCTCTTTGTGTTAAACACCTCATCTTATAAGCACCTGATAAATGTTAGCTTTTATTTTAATTAGAAGTTAAGCACATGAGGATTTTTAATTATTTAAAAATAATTTATTGCTTTCAGTAAAAATTGTTATGTTCCTGGAATAATCTATGTTTCAGCCATACTGAATACCTATATAACTAATAATTCTATGGAGTTATACTATCCAGCAATAATAGAACTAAACTTCTAATTAATAACTGTAATTTCACCAAAACTTAACTCATTGCACAACATAGTATTTGATAGAATATAATTAGACAAAAGTTTCTTTATCTATTTTAGATAAATGTGTTACATATTAAAAAATCATATAAATATTCTTGTACTTGAGTATTTATAGAAATATTTGAAACTGTATGTATCCTTTTGCAAGTTGCTTTTTTATTTTATATAAATAGTTTGCATTTATCTAAGTAATACATGCAGATTTAGTGCAGTCATCTTAACTACAGTGTATTGATATCTCACAATTTTTATTTAATATTTTTAAATAATTATAAGAACAGATATCTTTTTCATACTCCGTAGCATTCGGCTTTTTTTTTTTGCTATAAATTGGCCTTACGTACCAAGTCTCAATTTTTCCTAAGACTATTTTTCATTTTTTGGTTTTTTTTCTTTTTATATTTAAAGAAACACAATATAATCTTTACATTAATAATTTTATGTGTTACAAATATTTTTCTTTATGTCCTTTATTTTTATTTCTTTTGATTTATCTATTGAAACATTTTTATATAACTTGATTAATTATTTCATAGTTTGTGAATTTTGTGATCAGTTAGAAGATATTTTTCTCTACCCTGAGCTAGTGTAGAAGCTAGAAGCTTTAAAGTTTTAATTCTCTCTCTTTTTTTTTTTTTTTTTTTGCAGTACTGAGGATTGAACTCAGGGGCATTCTACCTCCGAGCTATACCCCAAGCCCTATTTTTTATTCTTTATTTTGAAAACGGGTCTCACTAATTTGCGGAGAGCCTCACTAGGTAGCTGAGGCTGGCTGCAAACCTGGATCCTCTGGTCTCAGCCTCCCAAATGCTGGGATTACAAGCATGCGCCACCATGCCTGGCTTAATTCTCACTTTTAGATATTGCAGTATTACAGTTTAAAAGATTCACATGATTCCATGGTGTATATTCACATGAAACTTTTATAAGAACAAAAGATCTGTCACAACAGGAAATAAAAGTACAGGCTTAGAGCCGGGCGTGGTGGCGCACATTTGTAATCCAAGCATTCTGGAGGCTGAGACCGGAGGATCCGGGTTCGCGGCCAGACTCAGCTACCTAGTGAGGCACTCTGCAACTTAGTGAGACTCGGTTTCAAAATAAAGAATAAAAAAAAATAGGGCTGGGGGTATAGCTCGGAGGTAGAATGCCCCTGAGTTCAATCCCCAGTACCGCAAAAAGAAAAAAAAAAAAAAAAGTACAAAAGTACAGGCTTACATGGAGAGATTGACAAACATTCAGATACAGCCCCCAGCATCCTTTCTTGGTTGAATAGGATGTATTTTTCTTCTGACTATGAACCAATCAAGATATGTGCATGATATCTCAATCAAACTGTGTGATCAGCCCACACAAGATGCAGACCATCACTCTACATATCTCTTAGTAACATGAATAAGTCAATACACTGTGCTTCAAGGGAAATTTTAATTTTACATGCCATATAAATCACTTTTAACCTCATCTTAATCAAGAAACAGTATCCTATTCTTTTTTTTTTTTTTGGCGGTACTGGGGATTGAACTCAGGGGCATTCTACCTCCGAGCTATACCCCCAGCCCCATTTTTTATTCTTTATTTTGAAACCGAGTCTCACTAAGTTGCGGAGTGCCTCACTAGGTAGCTGAGGCTGGCCGCGAACCCGGATCCTCCGGTCTCAGCCTCCCGAATGCTGGGATTACAAGCG
>PVLC010025384.1:0-23718 GCA_004027655.1 Graphiurus murinus | reverse complement strand
AATATGTGGAAGCTAGGGAGAAAATGGGACATAAGAGGGACTCCAGGTGAAGGAGAATTCTTAGGTGAACAAAAAATTTGACTTAATGGAAGGTAACGGGAGGAGGGGGGACACCCTAATGAGCATGATGTACTTATAAGATCACATCAAAGTCAATCACTAAACTGACCAGGAGATAGGGGGAGGGTGGGTGGGAATTAGGGAAGGGTTAATGAGAAATATGTGCATGGATGTCTTTACCTGTACTAGTTTGTACCCAACAAAAATGTGTAATTAACCCTGTTGTACCCAAGAAATGTATAAAATTCCATGCTAAAAAATTAAAAATAAATAAATTTAAAAAAAAAAAGAAAAGTTCTAAAATAAGAAAAAAAAAATCTTGGCATATTTGAGTTCTGGGTCTAGCATTTCAGAGTTTCAGAACAGATTGGCAACTAAAGCCCTTACAGATACTTCTTTTTAATCTTTCCTTTTGCCAAAATCAGGAGATTTGTAAATTCCTACTTAAAATGTAGACAAGAGAAAGCCTTTGATACCTTCTAATTACTTCCTCTCAACTCCCTTGCCTGATATTTTCTTTGGGCAAACTTAGAGAAGAGGAAACAAAGAAGAATGGGCCATATTCATTTATTCGTTCATTCACCCATCCATCCAACAAGTTGTTGTTTGTTTGTTTGTTTGTTTGTTTGTTTAGTGACCATTATATATCAGGCACTTTGGTGGATAGTGAGTGTATTATGGTGAGAGAAAAGATTCTATCTTCCTGAGACTTACGGTCTAGTATAAGGACCTCAAACTACAGTGATAGGCTAACTCTGGCCCAACACCTGTTCTTTACAACCCATAAGCTACCAATGGTTTATACAGTTCTAAATGGTTGAAAAAAAATCAAAAGAAAAATATTTTGTGACACATGGAAATTTTTTGAAATTACCATTTCAGTGTCCATAAATAAAGTTTTATTGGAACATAGCCATACCTGTTCATTTACATACTGCATGACAAAGTTGACTGCTGCTTTTGCATGGCAGAGCTGAGTAGTTGCAACAGAGACCATATGGATCAGAAAGACTAAAATGTGACTTCCTGGACCTTGACAGGAAAAGTTTGCCAACCCCTGGAATGACGGTAAATGAGGAGGCGGGTGAAATGGGCATGGCAGCCTCCTCATGGAATGGAATCAGTCTCCCAACTAACAGATGGAGAGGTCACCCACTGTCCTAACTTTTCAGCCCAGACTTTTGCTGGCTGTTGCTTCACAGTGTTAACCTGACTGTACTATTTAAAAGCCACTCCCTGATGGCTTATTTACTAATAAACTATTGACTTCCACTTCCTTCTCCTTGCATCCAGATCCCTTTGACCTTCTAGATCTAACTAAGCACCAAGTATGTCTAGAGATATTTGATCAAGATCTTCGCAACCTGGGACACTTTCAACAATTCCAGAGGGCACTGTTCACATGGAGCCCAGCTCGCAGTGTCCTCTTCCATCTCCGAAGCCCTGTGACATTGGTAATGATGCCATTTAGTACATAATTGCTGTTTCCTGCCTTATCTTCCCGAGAGTGAGTTCTGGCAACTGTACCTTACCTATCACTACAGCTTTCAGAAAAGACTAGTTGCGTAATTTCTTGATTTATTAGTTGTACGTCTGAGCAAGAATGATGTCTGGGACCAGGTTCCATTCTAGAGATAGAAGAATTCTATCCACACTCTACTTGTGCCACCTAAGAACTGTACAGCATTCTCTCAGCTTGTTTCCCATAACTCTAAAATGGAGGTGATGGCTCCTCAGTCTGGAGGACTAGTCAAAAAACAGACTTTTAGCTATACACCCAGAGATTCTGATTCAGTTGACTAGATTAAGGCCTGAGAATTTGCATTTGCTTCTTACAATAATGTACAAAGGACACATTGTGATTTCCTTGTAAAGAAATGATGATGCTGATGATGCTGATGATATGGTGATAGTGGTTATACAATGTTTTTAGAACTTAAATCTCATACCACATGTAAGTTTTTCTATAAATTAACTCCAAATTCATTCAGACATCAGGGAGATGGGATGTTTTCTGCATAACCAAATGAAAAACTGATGCACTTAATTCTGTCACACAAGTCAGAAACAATTTTACCAGCAGAAAATATGACTATATTAGATGCATACAGGCTTCTGCATCTTAAAAAATAACAATACATAAAACACTCCTTTAAAAAATCACATTTTTAAATTTCCTATTAATATTTATCATTCATTCATTTTGGGCTCAGTTTAAAGAAAATTGATGGGAGAAGGAGTTAAAATTGAGGAAGTTCTATCCTGAGATCTTGATATTATTGATGAATTAAGAAAAGGCCATTGTGATGTGATTGTAGTGTTCCCTGAGGGCATGGTTTGAGAACCACTGGTGCAGCACAGCTGTGCCAAGTCAGTGTTACAGGCTGAGCTATGTGAGATGTGGCATCTCGGCAAGGCCACCATGGCCTTGGTTTGATCTACAGAACAAAAAGCACAAGAGAATGGATTCTGGAGGACGTACCACATACATGTAACTCATAGACTAGATGTCATTTTATTTATTTCCACTGAGAAATGCAAATGCCAGGATACTTCCTATGCCTTGTGATTTCTCTATAACCCTCTATCTTAGTCTATTTTGTGTTGCTATAACAGAATACCTGAGACTGAGTACTTTATAAGGAAAAGAGATTAATTTAGTGCCCAGATTTGGAGGATGCCATTGAAGATCAGGCAGCCCCAAGAGGTTGGCCTCTGTTGAGGGCTTTCTGACATGTGTCACAACATGGCAGGTGACATCACATGGAGATAGCATGTATGAGAGATCACATGGCAAGAGAGGAAGCAAATGGGTGAGCCAAGGAACCAAACTTGCTTTGTGACAACCCACTTCTTCAGTGAGTAGTCCAGTCCTGCAAGAAAGGCATTAATCCCCTCTTTTTTTTTTTCTTTTTGCAATACTTGGGATGGAACCTGGGAGCATTCTACCTCCAAGCTACAGCCCTAGTCCTATTTTTTATTCTTTATTTTGAAACAGGGTCTCACTAAGTTGTGGAGTGCCTCACTAAGCAGCTGAGGCTGGCCACGAACCCAGATCCTGCAGTCTCAGCCTCCCAAATGCTGGGATTACAAGCTCATTAATCCCCTCTTAAAGACCAACTCATCTTTCTTAAAGTACCCCCTCTGCTTTGATACTATTATATTTGGGATCCAGCCTTCAGTTCATGAACCTTTAGGGGATAAACCATATCCAAACCATAGCACCTTCCCACACCTTTGGAAAGAACTCCTTTCTTAAACTCTCTTCAAATTACCCAGTTTGAGTGCACCATTGGCTTCCCAACAGATCCTGACTAAAGCATAACACAGAAGTTCCCAAACTCTTTTTGTTGACAGCATCTTTAATGCCTCTATAATTTTTTCATTGAGCACTAACATGATGAACATAAACACCTAACAATTATGTTTATTAAGTCATTAAGCCCAAACAATTTTAAAAGTATTTATGTCCTAACATAACTAAGTTAATAGCTGATTTAAAAAATTAAGTACATAAATTGAAAGAAAAAACATTTTATAGCCAGGAGTGGTGGTGCATGCCTGTAATCCCAGTACTTGGGAGGCTAAGACAAGAGGATCACAAGTTTGATGTCAGCCTCAGCAACTAGGCAAAGCATTCTGCAATTTGATGAGAACCTGATTCAAAATAAAAAATAAAATAGGGTTGAGGGTGTAGAGGTATAATGCCCCTGTGTTTAGTCCCTGAGGCCCCACCAAAAAATTATATCATTCTCAAATACTATAATTACTTAGTAATGAGATTTATGTACCTGTTGGGTAGTATACTGCTTCTTTAATCTTGGAATCAGATTGGACACCACCACTCTCATTACCCTTTCTACACTGATTTATACTCCACGATTGGTTTTTATCACAGCGAAGACCCAGCTTTGCAAAGGTCTGATGTCATCAAAAGGAGTGTAACTTGATCAAATGTTGGAACTGAGAACTACCCAGAGGTGGTAGTCAACTGAACGGCCAGGGGACCTCGTGTATTAAAGAGCTACTCCACGGCTAACTGACCCTTTATTGAATTTGACCCCTCGTGATCCTCTTGCATCTGACCTTAGCTCGAACCCCAGGAGTAACCCCCTACCCTCACTTGGGGCCAGTAAGCTTCCCTCTTCTGTCTACAGAGAAGCCTGAGATGGTTGCAGGCGTGCCCTTCCTCTATATGTCTCTGCCTCTCTATAAGAAAAGCCAAATAACAATTTGGCCCTTGTATTCACTGTTCTGAACTTTATTTTTCTCTGGGCCTCTTATCTCCTCTGTTCAAAGCCAATGTCTATTACCACTCTGCAGCCAACATGGCCAGAGATGAAAGATTCTGTCATTATTTTCCCTACATAACAAATCACAAAGCTGCTTTATCCCATTCCTTGATTGCCTCTGTTTCAAGACTCATTGTTTCTAACTATCAGAGGCACATATGAATTTCCTCTTTATGCCTTTTCTCTTCCATTCCCCGCAAACACTTAGACATTTATTCATTTTTATCAACACAAACATCGGTAACACTTCGGAATAATCAGCTCCACTATGATAGCTCATTTATTATTCATTGCAATAACCTTCAACTCACTCCACATCAATAAAGTGGAGAGAGAACCAGCCCGTCCCTCCTGTGTGTGGGCTGGGCATGCGCTCTCAGAGCTGCCATGGGAACCTTCTGCATACAGCACAGGCCAGGTGCCCGGACCCAGCTTTGGAAGCCAGGAGCACTCCTAAGTTCTGGAAAACTCCTAAAATCAATCAGACTATCTGGGGCTCATGGCAGATAAGTTTCCCCACAGACTCCACACTGTTTCTACTAAGACATGACTGCAAAGAGAGGGGGCTCCTGTGTCAGGCTGAGCTTGAAGTCCCAGCTGTGCTCACTAGTAGATGACTGAACCCAGGGGCTCACGCATGCAAGGCAAGCTCTCTACCACTGAGCTATACCCCCAGCCCATTTTATTTTTATTTTTATCTTTATTTTTATTTTTTTGAGACAAGGTCTTGCTAAGTTGCTCAGGCTGGCCTCAAACTTGCAATCCTCCTGCCTCAGCTTCCTCAAACTTGCAATCCTCCTGCCTCAGCCTCCCGATTAACTTGGATCATAGGTATCCACCACTGTGCACAGCTGATTCAACCTCATTAAATCTCAGTTTCTCCATCTGCAAAATGAGACCATTATTACCTACCTCCATGGCTTGTTATACAAGGAGTAAGTGAACTTATGTGAACTACAAAATGCTGGCACATAGTAGGGCCATTACTGTGAGTAGAAACCAGGAGTCTGCCCACACAGGGAAGCACAGCTTCAGACTTTTAACAGCTCAAGGCAGCAGAGAACTCACACATGTGAACTTTCAAGCCAGACACTGGGTTTATTGGGACTGTTTCTCATTTCCTATGTCAGTGTCCTTGTACGAGTAATTTAATCCCCACTAAACCTCTATAAAAGGAGATATGTTAGTCAGCTTTTCATCACTGTGACCAAAATACAATAAGCATAAACAACATAAAAGAAGGAAGATTTATTTTGGCTCACAGTTCAGAGGTTCAGTCCATGGCCAGCCGATTCCATCGCTGTGGGCCTGAGCTGAGGCAGAACTTCACAGCACAAGGGTATGGAGGAGCAAGGCTGTCCAGCTCACAGCAGTCAGGAAGAGAGAGAATGATGTGGGGAAGGGGCCAGGCCCAAGAAATACCCTTCTGAGGAACACTCCCAGTGACTTACTTCCTCCAACTGCCCCCTCCTATCGTCTCCATCACCTCCCAGTAGTACCTTTGAATTATTACTCCATCAAGTGGATTAATCCACCAGTGAGGTTAAAGCCATAAAGATTCAATCATTCCCTAAAAGCCCCCACCTCTGAACTCTGCTGCACGGTGGGCCAAGCCTTCAACACATCAGCTTTTGCAAGACAGTCGGGGCTACTTTAAATGCCTCCTCTAACCCTAATAATCTCTTTAAAGACCCTACCTCCAAATACATGGTCGTACTATAGGTACCAAGATTAGGACTTCAATACATGGGTTGCAAGGAGAGAAAATTCAGCCATAGCACCAGGCAAAGCACTTCAAGGTGCAGAGGCCCAGAGACTGCAACGCCCTCTGCAGAACCTCAGAGATGCTGGTGTGCTCCATCTGTCTCACAAATGCACATGTTCTTCCTGCCGGAATCTCACCTCCAGCCTGCCAGGTGAGGCCTTTTCTGTCAAAATCCCTGTCTTGCCTCCCACATACACAGTCTGCACTCACGTCAGGAACAGCAGGTGAAATGCCTGAAAAGCACCACAGAAGAATGCGAGGACAACTGTCACCCCCTGCCTTGTGTGACACCCACCCAGGCTCCTCAGTGCAGCCCCTGCCACCCACCATGGGCAAAGGACACTGAGGGAGCAGCACAGGTGTGCCCTGGTGGCCTGGATAAGGAGGCATCTCTGGGGGGGGGGGGGCAGGGCAGGCCACAACCATGGCCACCCCTGCAGGGGAGAGAGGTGACCAAGCTGTCCCCAGCGTGGAGGGGTGGGCCAGACAGGCCTTGCAGAAGTGGGCCTCTCAGGCCAGTGATAATGCTCCCCCGCTCCTCGGTGGGGGGCTAAGAAGTCGGACATAATTACAGCGGTGATTATAATTGTGATGACCTTTGGACAGAGAGCTGGAAAAGGATTTTATAATAAGGTGTTGATGAGGCTGAATAAGGTGAGAAGGGCTCAGAGAGAGCCTTGAAGTGGCCAGGGTGTGGGTGTGCATATGTGTGTGTGTGCGTGGGTGTGTGGGTGTGTGTCTAGGACACAACCCCAGCTGACCTGCTTTTTGCCCAAGGCTATTTCTCCTACAGAGCCAGCCCTTCAAAGAACAGAGACAGGAGCTGACCGGAGACACAGCCAGACCCGCAGGGCCCTCCCTGACAGGAAACAGGAGGCTAGGCCCGGTTCGACCTGCTGGGACTGTCAGCCTCGCCACAGGGCTCCGGCCAGCTAAAGTGAAGAAGAAGACAAACACTGATAATGCACTGAGCATGCAGCAAGCCCTATTGAGTTTTAACACACTCCGGGTCAGTTTGCTCCTCGTTGCAACTTATAACATAGGTATGAGCCCATTTTATAGGTAAGAAATGGAAGCACAAAGAGGTTAAGTTACTTGCCCAAAGCTATATGGATAGTCGGAAGCCATGCAGGGATTTGAACCCAGCAGCATAGTTTAAAGGTTTGGTCTTAGCATAGATTACCTTCCCAGACTAAGAAACAAGAATGAATTGAGAATCAAAGTATTTGGGGGTGAAAAAACCAAGTACCAGATCCTATGCTCTGTGAGAGGCCCATAGAGACACCAGGGCCACAACGAGGGCCTTGGGGCAGCACTTCAGATTGCCAGGGGCTGGGGAGGGTGAGAGGAAGCAATACCAGATAAATCAGAGTGAGGGCCTCCCTGTTCTCACCTTTGGTCCATCCATAGCTGCTTCCTACTTCAAGTCACATCCTCGCCTTCTGCTCCGCCCTGGCCCTAGCTTAGCCAGACTTCTACTCTCAGGGGAGGACTACTGTTCACAGCCCTGCAGTTGTGCACTGCTCAACTCCAGGAGTGGCCTTCACATTACAGTTTATGTTGTGCCAGTCAACCCTGCTTAAAAGAAGAAAGGAGAGCTCTTTATGATGCACAGGGTACAAGGGACTCCAAGAATGGCCTGTTACCTTTGCAATGGGGGGCTATTTTGCCTGTTATACTTCTGGGCAAAAAGCAGAGACATTATGAGATTTAAGCAACATGTTTAAATTTTGTGTAAAAATGAATACATTCATTTACTCAACACCTTTATTGAGCACCTACTATGTGTCAATGTAAAACAGAGTCCTAAACAGCATCATTCTTGTCCTCATGTAGCAAGTGAGTGTGACATCAGGCAACCACACAAATACACGTAGAAGTATAGCAGTAGTTAAGGGCAAAGATGGTGAGTTGCACAGCAGAATGAGAGACTAGAGGAAGGAGCGCTGACATTGTCAGGGAAGTCAGGGATGCCCTCTCTAATCATCGACACTTAAGCCAAGGTCTAAGGAATGAAGGAGTCAGGGGAGAGAGGGACCACCAGGAAGCAGTAGAGCATGCTCAAAGACTCTATGACCAGGTGCAGTGTATTAGTCGGCTACTGCTGTGTAACAAGCCACCCAAATAGCCCTTGAAAAGCATAGGCATCTATGTCACAACTCTATGGGTCAGTTGGGCTTGCTCAGATGTCTGCTGTCAGCTGTGAGTCATGCAGATGACTCTGCTGACCTCACTGGACTCTCCGATGAGCATGAAGTCAGCTAGCTATGACCAGTCTGTAGTAACCTCAGGTAGGACAACTGGACTCTCCCCACGTGGTCTTTCACCCACCAGCAGGCTGGCCCAGGACCCAATGGGGCCAGGATTAGAGTAAGACGAGTGAGGTAATACTTATAAAGAGAGAGTCCTTATTTAAAATTTTTATATTATGCTCAATATACACCCTAGCTGCAATCCTGAAATGGGGCAGTGCCCAGTTCCTATAAGGACAAAGGTAACTATCTCTATCCAGATAGATCCAGAACATCCCAGGGAAGGAAATGGGCATGTGGACAAGGTGGGGCTCAGCACTCTAGGCAATAGGAACAGCGTGCACAGACACTCAGATATGAAAGAGCTGAGTTATAAACGTGGGGTAAACAGGAACTGAGGGGTTGATTTTTGGAGCGGGTGATAGAGGCCAATTACCCAAGGGCTCAAGTGCCAGATTGGCCAGCTCAGCCTCTGTCCTGTGGGTGACAAAACTTTCAGGATTTAAAGAAGGGAAAATACATCATCATTGAACCTGATTTATTTAATAATGATTTAGTAATCGCTGTGTGCCAGGGGCGTCTATGGCAACAACCTTATGAGCTAGTCCATCTGGAAGATGAGGAAACTGAGGCACAGAGGGAGTAACTAGCTTACCTGAGTTCCCTCAGTTAATAAGTGGCAGATGTAAGATGAAAACCCAGGTAGCCTGCCTCTAGAGTTCCCGTTCTTAACCCCTACACTTAGCTACTTCTCTCCCACTCATATTTCAGAGAGGTTGCTTTGGCCAAATTATAGAGCATCAAGAAAGCAGAAACAGCGGGGAGGGTGCAGAGAATGCAGGAGGCGACTGGTAAAGAGGCCCTTCTGAGTTGTCCTGGAGGGAGGTGTAGGTGGCCTGAACTAGGCAGGAACATCAGCGCAAGAACTGTCGGTGTGGAACGCGGCAACCTCACACACCCGGGAGAGGCTGGGGCTGGTGACTCGGAGGAAGCACAGCCTGGGAGCCACCGCACCTGAGTGGAGGAGAGATGGCGCCATTATAATTTATTGAGTGTTTATTCTGTGCCAGGAGTTGTGCTAATACTTCTTGTGTAATTCCCACAAAATCTCATTAACTAGAGAGTATTATTATTAGTCCTGTTTTTATAGAAGAAGAAGCCAGGGCTCAGAGAAGATTAGTTACTTGCAGTTTAGTTACAGGGCAGAGTCAGGACCCAATAGTATAGGAAAGATGGTGCAACAAGGGGCGGCAGGGCTCCAAAGCAAGGAGACGTCTTGCATAGAATGGGAGAGGCCTGGCTTGCAAGCAGCAGTGGAAAACTAGGATATTGCTGGTGCCGCTTCCTTGGTACCATGGAAAGCATGGTGGGTGGGAGAAAAACCAGCCTCTAGTGGAGCAGGCAGGGGAGCTGAAGCACCCTGGAGAGGGGCTGCATTTTCGAAGGGCAGGAGGCAGATGGAGCCTCCTGCAAATCAAAGGTTGCTGCTCAATGGAAAAGCAAGCAGAAGAGACAGTAGCTGGTCATGATGCTTCACAGGAGGGTGGAGAGAAATGCAAATGCCCATTACCCCCACTCAGCCAGGTTACCAACACCCTAGCCCCATGCCAGGCAGGGCTGCAGGCACAGGTGGCCAAAGAAGAAGGGCCCTTAGAGCTTTTCTAGTCAACACTGCTCACTGCGAAGGTGGGGACTTTATCACACTGCTGCACACCAAGGGCTGCTTACTGCAAACACTGTCCAAAGGCTTTCTTTTTCTTTTTCTTTCTTTCTTTTTCCCTGTCTGCAGGAGATCCAATGACCCAGAAATAGCCCTCCACGAATGATGGCCTAGGAGTTGGCAAATAAATACCCAGCTTCCTCTCTCCTCAACTAGGATAACTCTGAGCTATATATTCCCAAAGTTCCTCAGCAGAATTGCACCCTGATTACTCTGAGGGTAACCTGCTTGATAACACGTTTGATGATAACACACCTGCTCGATAACACTTAACTGACTTCCTTCCTTTTCTTCTGTCTTTCCAACCCTTACCAGACCTTCCCCCTTGTCATCTCCTCACTAAACCACTTGGACCTAAACACTTCAGCCTGAGTCTGCTTCCAGGGGAGGAGTAAACTGAGGCAGAAACACTGTGCCTCAGGGAGGAAAGAGATTTATCCTTGATCACGAAGTTTCTTAGTGCAGAGCCATAACCCAAATCCAAGTCTTCAGACTTCAAATTCAGAAAATGACAGAGATTAAAACACAAAATATGTAGTCAATAAATATCTGAGTTGACTCACATGCACAGATTACATTATTATTCTCGGTTCTCTGTTTTTTCTGTAAAAGAACTAAATATCTTTCCCCATTGGAAGAAACTACAGTACATCCTTTAGACAAGTCAACTTCCTTGCCCCACTGAAAGGTTTGGCCATTGTGACCTTCTTTGACCAATGAAATGTGAGCAGAAGTGATAGATGCCAATTCTGAGCCTAAACAGCCAGGTCTGGTTCCACCAGTTTCCTTGTTTGTTTGTTTCTGTCATGAGAATAGCATGTCCCAGATAGGGGATGCTCTTTTATCTTGGATCCTGGAATAAAGAAAGAGTAGAGAGGCTAATCCACATGTGGCATAAGATAGGAGAAAAAAAAAACTTGGTTATTTTTAAACCACTGAGATTTGAGAACCCATTTGTTATCAGAACATAACAAAAGCTAATACATTCACCACATATTGACTATATTTCCTAAAGCAAATGACTAAACTTCTGTAAGACTTAGTTTCTTCCTTTGGTAAATAGGACTAATAGTAATATTATCTACTTGACGAGATTTATTTATAAGAATTGCACAAGAAGCCCCAGCATAATGCCTTGGCACAGAGTAAATGACCAATGAATATCAGCTGTTGTGATGATGACGTTTTCCTCTGCCCCACAGAGATTTCTCCTGAAAGTGGGTTCCCCAGATAAAATATGCAGCTCCTACAGGGCTCGCCCCACCTTATTGTTTAAAGGTTCTAACTTTCCCCTCCTAATGGCCCTACTCAGAAGTATTTTGCCCCCTCCACATGACCACAAGAAGTACCACGCAAGGCGCCCACGTCCCAGCAGGCTTGCATGCAGGAAACCCATAGCAGTTAATGAATCCCCATAGAGAGGTCCGGATTAGCCCTGGTTTAATACCCTGAAATGGCAGGGAGTCATTTATCCATGAGCTATGGCCTCTTTCTGTTGCCTGTGCATTACGAGTTATTTATGAGGCAATTTGCACAGTGTCACACTGGCTGGCCATTATGCTGCTATCTGCTAACCACTAGGAGGGTTGCTGAACCCAAAGACAAAATGGTCCTCGCCCTGCCTCCGCTTTGCCAGTGACAATGAGCCAGTGGTTTCCTCCTATTGTCGCACATTTCCTCTTTGGGGATGAGAGCAGGGCCCAAAGCCAGGTGAAGTGAAATCCTGCCACACCTGCAGCCCAGCAACAGAATGTACATGGAGATTTGTTATGAAAGACCAGACTCAAAAAAAATAAGCCACCAGTTACAAAGAGAGTATTTTTACATTCATTCTAGGAGAGTATGCAGTCATGGCAGGGACATCTCTTCAATTACTGTGGTGGGAAAATGGCATAATCTCATGAAATGTTTTGCACATGGTTTGGCACATAGAAAATTCTGGATAGATGTTACCTGTTGTTACCGTGATGATGACCTGCATCCCAGCTGGTTCCTAACATCTTGGACATCATGCTGCAGTACCTCTCGCCAGTTCAGCCCATGGCTACAGAAGCTTTCATTTCTACTGCATGAGCATCATATACCATACCAGGGATTGTCTACCCACAAGCTAGGATCTGAAAGACAATTAGATGGTGCATATGTTCATAGCAATCCAAAGCCACACCATATTATCTTTGAAAACTCAACTTTGAATCTTTGAAATTCCTAGCTTCTGTGTTCCAATCATTACTGCTAATTCTGTTCTAATTACTGTGGTGATTCTGTATAACACAAGAGATTCTGGAGGTGGGGTTATATCACGAGATTTCATATCCTTGTCAGCATAGGGGTTTATAGCTCTCCACACTGCAGGCAGGGAGGAGAACACATCTGAAGGACCTCAGGCATGGTGGTACACACCTATAATCCCAGTACTTGAGAGGCTACGACAGGTTCAAAGCCAGCCTGAACAACTTAGTGAGGCTCTCAGCAACGCAACTTAGCGAGACTCTATCTCCAAATAAAAAGATAAAATAGGGCTAGGGCTATATCAGAGAGGTAGAATGTCCCTGGATTCAATCCCCAGCACCATAAAGAAAAAAAAAGAGCACATTTTAACTAAACATAAACTAACTCCAATGCCCTTTCTTCTAGGCTAGTTCCTACCTGCCATTCTCAAAACATCCCACCTTCTGCAAGGATTGCCCCATAGGGCCTTGCTTATATTCATTATTTCATTCCATATCACATAGTTCTTGGAAAAAACTTCAGGTCACCATTTCCTGTCCTTTTCCACCCATAACATTGTCTATTTCTGAATTGTCTCCCTTCAATTTCAGTAAAATACATAAACTAGAAAAGTGTTCATGGATACTGTCTGCCCCACATATGGCTCAGGCTTGTTCAAATGGACCCAAACTACAAGTGATTCCCATAACTATGACTCCCAAGTGTTCACTTTTCTGAGGCAGGTACTCTGTTTTACTGATGCACCTCAACAAGATGCTGGGTTTGCTGATATTTATAATTACTAGATAATGCAGGGGAAATTGAAGAGGACTGAAGAGAATCTGACAAAATTGTGGAATTTCCACCAAGGAGGGGAAGCCCGAGAAGAAGCAATCTTCACTACCTTCAGTTACAAACCATCCCTGAAGATCACAGGTTTTCTCAGGAGGAGAAAAACCCTCTCCCACCCAGCAGAACAGTGCTCTTCAAACTCTACCTCTCTCTTGCCTGCCCTGAATCAAACTGTCACAGGCAGTCATGCCCTGAGTAAATCACTTCACTTCTCTGAACCCCAGTTCCCTCATTAAGAAATGAAAATAGAGCCAGATGTAGAGGCGCACGCTTGTAATTCCAGTACTTAGGAGGTTGAGATAGGAGGATCACAGGTACAAGGACAGCCTCAGCAAGTAGTAAGACTCTCATCAACCTAGTGAGACCTTGTTTCCAAATAAGAAATAAAATCGGGCCGGAGGTGTAGAATGCCTCTGGGTTCAATCCCCAGTACCACAAAAAAAAAAAAAAAAAAAAAAAAAGAAATGAAAATACAATATCCACTTATTTATTTAACAATGAACGTTAAATGCTATAACCACATGCCTGACACTTGTAAGGATTAAAAGAGATGTTGAGCTAGGTGTGGTGGCGGTGGAGCACCCCGTAATCCCAGTACTTGGGAGGTTATGACAGGAGCATTGTAGATTTGAGGCCAGCCTTAGCAACTTAGCAAAACCCTCAGCAACTTAGCGAGACTCTATTTCAAAATAAAAAGGGCTGGGGTGTATCTCAGAGGTAGAAAACCTCTGGATTCAAGCCCTAGTACCAAAAATAAAAATAAAAATAAATTTAAAAAACAATAAAAAAGAGATGATGTATGCAAAGAACTCAGAACAGAATATCTCAGAACTCAATATCTTTTAAGTAAAACCATTAATTATCATTGTTATTTTTATTCGGTCCTCAAAACAAAACTGTACTGTAGCTGCTCTAATCTACTTTCTTTTCTTCTCTCTCTCTCTCTTTTTTTTGTTTTTTTGTTTGTTTGTTTGTGTGTGTGTGTGTGTGTGTGTGTGTGTGTGTGTGTTGCTTGGGATCAAGTCCAAGGCCTTGCAAAAATGCTAGGCAAGTGCTCTACCACTTAGCCATATCCCCAGCCCTCTTATCTCCATTTTATAGATGAACAAGTCAAGGCAAAGAGAAGATAGATGGTTTGAGTAGGACTCCACAGTCAGATTTTATACCCAGAGCTTTGGATTTAAAGACTTTGGCTCACCAAACAGGAGTTTGCCTATCTTCAACCCCACCTTCCTGCAACAAGCTTCCCCAAGGAATGAGGACAAAATGACCTTGGTCATAAACAGAAGAGACTTCTCAACTCTGGTCTTGCACATGCATCGCCCTGGTATCACTGGATGTCAGTCTGACAGGAACTTGAAGAAGGAAGAGCAGCATCTGAACATTCACAGATGGAAATTCATCTCATCCTTCCCTCACTCTAAGCCCTTATGTCCCCCTGATGGAGGATCTAGGACACACTGTTTCATCAACGCAGTGGAACACTGGCAGGCTCACCAGGAGCTAGAGAGGATATGTTTTGCAATCAAGGGGTAAAAACAAAGAAAGAAAGAAGAAAACAAAGAGATGGTGCCTCGTGTCTGAGAAATATGAGTATTTATGCACATACTAATTAAAATGGGCTCAGTCGCCATATGCACACAGTTAAAGGGGCTGGTGTTCTAGACACTGACACTAAACAAAAGCTGCTTTCTGAGCACAATGCATTATGCAGGCTCCTGACAAAACCAAATTATCATTTCTTGTGATTTTGTATTCAAATCAGCTCCACAAATATTTAGCAATCACCCGCTGTGTGCCCAGCACTGTGTAATAGTGTGGAATACAAAGATGAATAAAAGGTCGCAAACTGCTATGGAAATTGATACATCAGAAAGCAAATAGAATACAACACAGCTCTTGCTGTCATCAGGGCAGAAGCACAGGTAGAAGGAAGCTGTTCCTGCCTGAGGGACATGTCTCTGGGGACTCTTGATGGGTGAGCCTGATCTACAAGCAAAGGTTCCCAGGAGGAAAAGCTACTCCAATAGTGTGGAGGCAGGAAAGTGCGGGGTCTGGGAAGGCGAGTAATTTGATGTAGCAGAAACATCGCCAGTGTGAGAGGAGGGCAAGGGGATAATTTTGTCATCAGCCCAGTCCCAGTGCAAATGAGCCCTTAAAGACTCATTGACTGACCATCCTACCAAACTGCTTTCATTTTCTATCGTATCACTCTGTTTTGCTTTTTCTGTAGCTCTCAACATTATCTAAAGTTACTCTCATGATTGATTTGTTTGTTGGTATCCTCCTCAACCAGAATATAAATTCCTTATACAAGAAGGGCCCCGTCTGTCTTGTTCTTTGCTGCATCTCCACCAGTTGGAGCAAGGTGTCCAGAATACTGCTCAGTAAATACCTATTTTTAAAAATGAACAAATATATAAATTAATGAATAAGGGCTTTGCAACCTGGGTTGGTGGAGAAGTTCAAACCAGTACATCCATTTAACATGACAGCTTTATAAATTAGAATCACAGTACCTGCTGTAACAAATAAACGCAACATTTCACTATCTTTACACATTAGAAATTTACTTCTCATTCACTTAGAAGCCCAATGCCAGCATTCATCACTGGTAGTTGGCTTTTCTCCATGTGTTGATTTAAGAACCCAGGGTCCTTTTATCTTATGACTCTACCATCCCCTGGGAGCCTCAGAATCCTTTATTTCCACCAGCAAAGGCAGAAAGAGAGCACAGGAAGCTCTACCAGCTTCTTACAAGCCTCAGCTCAGAAGTGACACATGCCTGCCACTCCCATCCCATTTGAGAGAACTAGTCTTATGGCTCCAGTTAGCTGGAAATGCAGCTGGGATGTGGGGTTTGGGGTTCAAGGGCGCCTCTCAACAACAGTACCACACTATAGAAAAGGGAGAAGATATTTGCAGTGGATATATCACTGTTGCGGCCACAACAGCCCTGGGCTCCGAAAGGCTAAACCATTTATCCAAAACATGGCACTCTCAGGTCCCTTCAATTTAAGAAGTAATGAAGTCCTTCCCCTCCCCTGCCCCCAGTCAGGCTAGTTCTCCAAGCACTGAGGTCAGAAGGAGACATTCCCTGACCTTGATCTAGACTCTGAAAAACTTTCCTATAAGAATCATATAGCAGTATAAGCAGGAGTTCATTTACTCTGTTCCTGAGAGAACCAATAGAGGAATGTTCTAGAATTTTCCCAGGAATAGAGAATGAGAACCAGCGACAGGATGACAGAAGAAAAAGGGAGTAGGGAGAGAGGAAACAACGCAACTAGAGAGGGCCCGGCAAGTGTTCTTCCCACCACAGCAACTTCTAATAATGACAACAGCAACAGGTGACACTGATTTAGCCCTTACTGTGAGCCAGGCACCGAGCCAAGTACTTCATAAGCATTCTCTCACTCAATCTTCAGCAAACCTAAGATGAGAACTACTGCCATCCCAATTTTTGCAGATAAAGAAACTGAAGCGCAGAGAGATGCTATGTAACTAGCCAAGGCTGAGACAAGCAGTCAGTGGGAGAGGTGGGATTTGGAACCAGAGGATTCTGGAACCAGAGCCCAGACTTCCCAGCACCACCCTCTGCTGTCTCTGCAATTAGAATGGGCTCTTCTATACCCACTGCCACACAGGTGAGAATCTGCACAGGTTCTGCAGGGTCTCAGCTGTCAAAATCCCAAAAATAGGGCGAGTGTCCCAGCACACAAAGTAGACAATGTAAGAGTTGTGATGAGCACAGGTTGTTGACTTCAGAGATGGTTAGAATCTCCTTTTAAGAAAGCCTCTGCTGTTGACTTTTGGAAGTTGGCATGCCCTCTTGGGTTCTTCTCGGGGTATATTTAAACCTTGTGGTGGTGTCTAGATCACAGCAGGAGTTGTCCAACTTCCATTGATATTTCTGTTTTGCCTGTGACACATGAGCTTTTTTTTCTTTTTTCTTTTTCCCTTCTTGCAATGAACTGTGCTGTACTTCTAAACCAAACAGTGTGACATACATTCAAATTACAACCCTCACTTTATAATGATTCGGGTCTCTTAAGCAACCAGTCATCGTGACTTTGAATGAGTTTAATTATCAGGGTACTTCAGTGCATAAATAACCATGTACACCCTGTTAGCCAGGCTGACAGCTCTAATGGAATCCAGCGGTCTGGTCTCATCTGGTAAAAATCCCTGGACTTTGGTCCTGACACTTTACACTGCATTGTCAGGATGATTGAAAGCATCAGCCCAGGGGAGCTGTGAACCCCCAAGGCTGGATTCCTTTTGGAAAAAACAAAATCTCTTTTCTTCAAAAGGCAACTAGACTAGAGAACAGAAAAACATAGATAATATTTTAAAATTTCTTCAGTGAGAGCATTCATTTTTTTAAAGTACTTTCAGATATAGCATCTCATTTAAAGCCATTCAAAGATGTAAAAGTAGCCTCCTAGGCAATACTAACCAAATGAATGACACTTCATAGATAAGGAAACTGGGACTCACAAGTTACACACCAGTCCACACTGACCCAGTTAGTCCAGGGTAAAGCCTGCCTCTTCATCTCAGATCTGTAAACTTGGTTATCAGAGGAAAAATCTGAGATCAATGAGGCAGCCACCATCTCTCAAGATGAGCCTCAGCTCATCCTCCAGACCTAGGTCCACCTGACTTGAAAAGCCCCAAGATAAGCCAGGCGTGGTGGCGCACGCTTGTAATCCCAGTACTTGGGAGGCTGAGACAGGAGAATCACAGGTTCGTGGCCAGCCTCAGTTACTTAGTGAGGCCCTCCACAACTTGGTAAGACCCTGTTTCAAAACAAAGAATAAAAAATAGGGCTGGAGTGTAACTCAGAGGTAGAATGCCCCTGGGTTCAATTCCTAGTTCCACAAAAAAAAAAAAGAGAGGGAAAGAAAAAAGCCCTAGGATTCAGTTCTTCCAACTCCATCTTCTACTGTGGGGTCCAGGGATTGCTTGAGGACCACCCGGAAACAGCCTAAAGCAGCAATGGGTGGTCACAAATCCAGGCACTCAGGTCCTAAACACCCCCAAAGAATCTTCTCACTTTCACCTTTGAGCACAACCTCCACCTATAGACAGATACTTGTGCCCATCCAATCCAGTTTCGGAACCATCTAATCCAGTTTCTTGACCTTTTTTGTCCAAGTACTACTTTGGCAATCTATTGAGCCTATGAGTCACTTTTCAGAATACTACTTTTAAATGCATAAAATAAAACACAATGGGTGACAAAGGAAATCAGAGATATTGAAATACAATTATCAAAGTCTTTTTAAAGTGTGTTATAGGAATAGAATATGCGTTTCTTTATTAGTGCATTAAACAATGAGATCTATCAGAGCATCTAATAACCTCCATAATTTCAAAGAAGTGAAAACAGTGTTTGAGGTATCTCTAATAACTACAGTGTGAAATAAAAATACCTGTGACTTTTATATTTGCAACAAAGTAACATGTACTGCTAATACTACTATAGTTTATTGCCTACATTCAAATAACTAAAGGCAATGGTGAATTTCAATTCGACTTTAGGGAAAACAAAAACATAATATTTTCCTATCTAAGTCCACAAACTCCTGGAATTCTATTGAAGACCCTTCAAGGGTAGACCCCAAGTTAAGAAGACCTGCGCTAACACCAGATTGAACCACTACCCATCCCTTTCTAGTCTTGGAGACAGAAGGAACTAAGCCAACATCTTTGACCAAGCTCCACTCAGGGTCCTTGAGCCCCCTCATCCCAGAACCTTGTCTCCACCTTTCCACTCTCGACTGTTTCCAAGAGCCATGGCTTCCTACCTGACATTAGTTTAGTCTTTATCTGTAATTTCCCTCTTTATCAACTTTTCTCTTTGGCTGTACATAACCCTCACCCCACATTTCTTTCCAGCCTTCAGTTCACTTTACAGATTTTTTATAGAATCTTCACTTGGAGATTCACAGTGCATATTACACTTTACACAATCACAATACAAGAAGGCCAGTCCTCACTCGTTTACAATAGGCACCTCCAGCCCAAGGATGGGCACCCTCTTCTGCACAATACCCACCCCTGCCTCAAGTAGGGGAGGACCAGTTCTTGCCTTAAAATTTCCCTGTGAAGATCAGATCCTTCTCCCTAAGTTGACCTTACATTATGGTAAGAAGCATGACCTATGTTTTAACATCAACATTATATTAATATAAGATAGTGACAGACGCACTTCTTTTAGGCAGGGAGCATGTGTTTGTGCACCAACTTAGGGGCACTTCAAAATGAAAAAAGGTCCATAGAAAGTATGTTGGAGAATCTATGATTAGCCAGTCAATAGTACAAGTGTATGCAAAAGAGGACGTAGAGAAGTCTCCAGCCCTAGAAGATGCTGGGAAGTAGAAAGGTACTTACTCTATTGCCAATGTAGGTTGAAAACAACTTTGGCATTATCCGAGCATATGCTTGGGCATTTTCCACCCCAGTCCCTCTTGCAGTTTGCATTTGAGATTGAGAAAAGAATGGTGTTGATTGGACCTATTCATGTGCTGTCTTGACTTTTGCAATTTGTAGTCAACAAAGAGGGTAGACCTAAATCAATTGTTCCTGGTATTTTCAGGTAATTCTTTTAAATAGCCAGTGTCTATTACTACCATTGCTAGTAGGAGGAGGAGTACTAATATTGATTATGATTGTATTTGAAGTTGTAAAATTATTGTCTGTATTTAATTAGGAAACAAGTATTTCTAGGAACTTTTTTAAATTTTTTTTAATTGGTGCATTGTAATCATACATCTTTGTTAGGTACAAGCTGATAAAAGCATACATGCACACATTTCTCATTTAACCCTTCCCCAATTCCCAACCCACTCCCTCCTCCTCCCCTCTTCTCAAGTTCAGTTTAGTGATTGACTTTGATGTGTTTGTGAAAGTACATCATGCTCATTAGGGTGCCCTCCCTCCCCCCATCACCTTCCGTTAAGTCAAATTCTTTGCTTACCTAAGGATTCTCCTTCTTCATCTGGAGTCCCTCTGATGCCCCATTTTCTACCTAGCTTCCACATATTAGGGAGAGCATATGATATTTTACTTTTTGTAACTGACTAATCTCACTTAACATAATGTTTTCCAGTTCCATCCATTTCCCTGCAAATAACATGATTTTGTTCTTCTTTATGGCTGAGTAAAATTCCATTGTGTACAAATCCCATAGTTTCATAATCCATTCATCTGTTGATGGACATCTTGGCTGGTTCCATAGTTTGGCAATTGTGAATTGTGCAGCTATAAACATAGATACACATGCATCAGTCTGATAGTTTGGTTTCCATTCTTTTGGGTAGATACCCAGAAGTGGTATTGCTGGATCATATGGTAGGTTCATTCCTATTCGCCTGAGACTCCTAATTTGCAATCCCACCAGCAATCTATTAGGGTTCCCACTTCTCCACACCCTTGCCAGCATTTGTTGTTGTTTGTATTCTTGATGATTGCCATTCTGATTAGGGTTAGGTGAAATCTCAAGGTAGTTTTGATTTGCATCTCTCTGATTCCTAATGATGTTGAACATTTCCTCATACATTTGCTGGCCATTTGTATTTCTTCTTTTGTGAAGTGTCTATTTAGATCCTTTGCCCATTTTTTGATTAGGTTATTTGTTTTCTTAGCTGTGAGTTTCTTGAGTTCTCTGTATATCTTAGATATTAGTCCTCTACCAGAAGAGTAGCTGGCAAAAATTTTCTCCCACTCTGTGGGCTCTCTGTTGAGGTTCTTGATAGTTTCCTTTGCTGTACAGAAGCACTTCAGTTTAATGCAATCCCATGTATTGATCTTCCTTTGAGTTTCTTGTGCTTTGGGGGTCTTGTTGAGAAAGTTTTTACCTATGCTTATGTGCTGAAGTGTTGGGCCTATGCCCTCTTCAGGTAGCCTGACTTCCAGGTCTTTGATCCATCTTGAGTTGACTCTTGTGCAGGGTGAGAAAGTGGGGTTTATTTTCATTTTCCTGCATATGGTTAACCAGTTTTGCCAACACCACTTATTAAAGAGGCTATGTTTTTTCCAGTGTATGTTTTTGGCTCCTTTGTCAAAAATCAGTTGACTGTAAGTACATGGGTCTGTTTCTGAATCTTCTATTCTGCTCCATTGGTCTATGTGTCTGTTTTTGTGCCAATACCATGCTGTTTTATTACTGTGGCTTTGAAGTAGAGTTTGAAGTCAGGTATTGTGATACCTCCTACATAGCTCTTGTTGCTAAGAACTACTTTGGCTATTCTGGGTTTTTTGTTGTTCCAAATGAATTTAAAGATTGATTTTTCTATGTCTGTGAGGAGTGACATTGGTAATTTCATGGGTATTGCATTGAATCTATAGATAACTTTTGGGAGGATGGCCATTTTGATTAAATTTATTCTACCTATCCAAGAGCATGGTAGATCTTTCCATCTTCTAAGGTCTTCATCAATTTCTTTTTTCAACTTTTTGTAGTTTTTCTCATAGAGATCTTTTACCTCTTTGGTTAGGTTTATCCCTAAGTATTTTATTTTGGGGGGGTGCTATTGTGAGTGGAATTATTTTCTGGATTTCTTTTTCAGTGGATTTATTGTTGGCATACAGGAAAGCTTCTGATTTTAAAGATTAATTTTGTATCCAGACACTTTGCTGAATTTGTTGATCAGTTCTACAAGTTTTGGGCTGACCTTGTTGGGTCTTCTAAGTATAGTATTATGTCATCTGCCAAAAGGGGTAGTTTTAGTTCTTCTTTCCCTATTTTTACCCCTTTGATTTCCTTCTCTTGCCTTATTGCTCTGGCTAGAGTCTCAAGTACTACATTGAACAGAAGAGGTGATAATGGACATCCTTGTCTTGTTCCTGTTTTTAGTGGGAACTCTTGCAGTTTCTCTCCATTTAATATGATATTGGCTGTGGGCCTATTGTATATTGCCTCTATGATGTTGAGGTATGTTCCTTCTATTCCGATTCTCTACAGTGCTTTTAGCATGAATGAGTGTTGGATTTTGTCAAATGCTTTTTCAGCATCAATTGAGATGATCATGTGATTTTTGTCTTTGATTCTGTTTATGTGGTGAATTACATATGTTGAACCAGCCTTGCATCCCTGGGATGAACCCAACTTGGTCATGGTGTGTGAGGAAAGATCCCCAAAGAGAAGGCAGTAGCCCCGCCTGAAAATACATCAAAGATGGCACAGAGAGGGAGTGGTGAGGGTGGAGACCTAAGACTGTTTACCAGAGACCAGGATTAGACGAGGGATGTCTCCTCAGCGTGATCAAGCCATTGATAGGATCGGCTTTTTGGATTAGGCCAAAGAGGCATGATCAAGATGACCTCGATGCTGATTGGCCCTACAAGAAGACACTCCCCTCGCTCTGCCCTATATAACACCTTGCCCCTCATGTAATAAACGGATGAGTTCTCCGATGCTCAGTCCCCGCCATGTGTTCATTTCGGCACGACCTTCCTTTTCCTCGGGGAACCCCCTCTCGGGGTAGACGCTCCAGGGAGATCGGGGTAGGGGCCCCCTTTTCGTCGAGAGGACCCCACAATGGTGTATAATTTTCTTGATGTGGTTTTGAATGCGCATTGCTAGTATTTTGTTTAGCAGTTTTGCATCTAAGTTCATCTATGATATAGGCATATAGTTTTCTTTTCTTGAGCTGTCTTTATTTGGCTTTGGTATTACTGTGATGTTGGCTTCATAGAATGTGCTTGGGAGGGTCCCATTTCTTTCTATTTCACGGAATAGTTTGAGGAGTATTGGGATTCGCTCTTCTATAAATGTTTTATAAAATTCACTTGGAAAACCATCTGGCCCTGGGCTTTTGTTTGATGGTAAATTCTTTATTGCTGTTTCTATTTCTTTGATTGTTATTGGTCAATTTAAGTTTTATATATCTTCTTGACTCAATTTAGGAAGGTTATACGTATCTAGAAATTTGTCAGTTTCTTCTAGATTTTCCATTTTGTTCGAGTATAGTTTTTCAAGACAGTTTCTGAGGATCCTCTGTATTTCCACACTGTCAGTGATAATATCACCTTTTTCATCTCTTATTTTGATAATTTGGTTTGATTCTCTCTTTCTTTTAGTTAGGTTGGCCAATGGTTTATCTATCTTGTTTATTTTTTCAAGAAACCAGCTTTTGGTTTTGTTGATTTTCTGTATTTTTTTTATTCTCTACTTCATTAATTTCTGCTTTGATTTTCATAATTTCCTGTCTTCTACTAGCTTTGGAGTTAGTTCTTGTTTTTCAAGTGCTTTGAGCTATGTCATTAGGTTATTTATTTGTGATTTTCTGTTCTTATGTGGGCACTCAGTGCTACAAATTTTCCTCTTAGTACTGCCTTCAAAGTGTCCCAGAGAAGCCGGGCGTGGTGGCGCACACTTGTAATCCCAGCATTCGGGAGGCTGAGACCGGAGGATCCGGGTTTGCGGCCAGCCTCAGCTACCTAGTGAGGCACTCCACAACTTAGTGAGACTCGGTTTCAAAATAAAGAATAAAAAATAGGGCTGGGGGTGTAGCTCGGAGGTAGAATGCCCCTGAGTTCAATCCCCAGTCCCGCAAA
>PVLC010025383.1:0-23709 GCA_004027655.1 Graphiurus murinus | reverse complement strand
GAAGGAAGGAAGGAAGGAAGGAAGGAAGGAAGGAAGGAAGGAAGGAAGGAAGGAAATAGGGCTGGGGTTGTTGCTCAGAGGTAGAACACCCCTGGGTGAATCTCCAGTACAAAATAAATAAATGAATAAATAAATATCCTTTCTTAACCCTTCAATCCCCCAAATGGAAAGAAGCATATATAAACACTTGTGCAAGTTATTTAATTTGGGTTAAAGTAAGTCTTTATTGAAGCCAAGGAGCAGGAGCTAGACCCCAATACCAAGGAAATTTTTGCTCACATGGGTGCTCAGGAAAGTTTAACAAACAAATAAATTCTGGTATGGTGGCCAGAATATGTCTAGTTAGGACAGTATGATAAATGGTTTCCAATAGCATCCTTCAAATCTAATCAAGCACGTCGACTTTATTCCAGAAAAAGAAATATTCTAGAATATATCTCCTAATCCACTGTGATACATATTTACTACGTGGTAAGATGTTATATAAGAACCATAAAATTTCATTGGCTGACAAGAATTCTCACAATTTCCTAGCTTGGCTCTGTCTTTATAAGATGAAGAAACTGACACTTAAATTGGTGATAAGACCTGTCTAATGTCACACACCCAGTTTTTAAAGAACTGGCATTAGGACCTCAGTCTCCTGAATATTTCTCAGCTTAAACTACATCAGACTATCCTATACTGTCTCATCAATTCTTTTTTTTTTTTTTTTTGGTACCAATTTAAGCAGGAAGTACCCAAACTTTTTTTGGCACATATGCCTGTATCAAAACCTTGGGCCACATTACAGGCTTCTCACTTTTGGCTGATCCTAGAACCTTACCCTAGTTTATTCTGAGTTGATGGGAAATGATATTATAGATGAATATCATTTATAGGTGTATAAGTGAGGAATTTGCTACACTCTTTGCAGCAGGTTCCACATTAGGCAGACTGTGAGAGTTTGCTCAAAGTAGATGCTTTTCTTATTACATTGCTGCCTCCTCCTCCTCCTCCTCCTCCTCCTCCTCCTTCTCCTCCTCCTGTGTGTGTGTGTGTGTGTGTGTGTGTGTGTGTGTGTGTGTGTGTATTACTGGGGATTGAACCAGAGGCATTCTACCTGTGAGCTACACCCCAGCCTTTTTTACTTTTTTGTTTTGAAACAGGGTCTTTCAATGCTCCTGAGAGTCTCCCTACATTGCTAAGGCTGGTCTCAAACCTGTGATCCGTCTGTCTCAGTTTCCCAAGTACTGGAATTACAAGTGAATACTACCACGTCTGGCTCCATGTCTTCTTATAAAGAAGTCACTCTGAGTGAGCAAGGACAGGTGAAAGGTCAGTCACAATCTTTTAACGTGGGTTTGAGATGGCTTAGGATGTATGGTCCAACTTCTTTCTTAGTACCAAGGTTTGTTGTTGCAGAGAATAGAGTAGAAAGGGATAAAACCTAAAATAGTATTGTTAAGAATAAAATTTTGTCTCCAGAAAGATATGGATTTAAATCTCACTTCCAGTATGTACTAGCTTGGGGACCTTATGGAAGTCATTTAACCTCCTTGGTCTTTGGCCATAAGATCAGAATAAAAATATTACCTGTGATTCATAAGTTATAAAAATCAAATGCTGTATCATGTATAAAACACCTGGTACCACTTAGATAGAAACTGAACATTCAATAAGGTCATAATGCTTTATGCTACTAAGAAGTAGAATCAGAAAGGTGAGCTTAAATCGAACTATCAAAGAAGATCCTGATATGCACATTTTAAGAGGTTTTAGAATGAATTAAAGAAAGAAGTTTATATAATAACTTTCTCTTGAAAATCTCCAGAAATAATGCTGGTTCTCACTCTCCACCTGGGCCAAAGTTTCCCTTCCACGAAGATGAGAACTAAATAATTAACTGCAACATCTTACAAAAATAGGGGGTGCACCCAAGATGTACTCGAAGAAACAGTGTCCTCTGTGAAGGAGTGAGGAAGTCTATGCCTATTCTCAGATGCAATGCATTGATGTACCTACTGAATTCCCGTAAACAGCTGTTCAGAGGTGTGGATGTCATGGAAGTTAATGTTGAAGGCAGACTGCAGGGAAATCAAGTCAGCCTCATTCTTTTGTCACTGTTTGCCAGGATGTGGGATCTAGACCTGCAATCAAACCCGTCTCCAAGGACCACTTTTACCTGCTTCATCTCTACCTGTGTCTTTTACTAGAGAAAACTGAGGACATATGAGAATTGTGAGTTTCATGTAACTAGCCAGGTGGAAAAGTGAAGCTATGCTGAGCTACCTAGAAAGCATGGAAATATTGCCTGCAATCACAAGAGTTCTTTGAATGATGATGAAAACAATTTTTGGTGTCTGGAACAGTCTTTGTTTAAGGACCTTGATTGCCCACCTCACTTTAAAAAGAGACTAGTTTTAATATATCAAATATTTTACTTGAAAAATCAGTCTGACCATATTGCCTTCATATTCCACAAATTAGTGAGATCAAAAAGCACTTTAAAGAAATCTGGGGAATATAGAGAACACATTTAAAATAAAAGCATGCCATAGAGGTTCAAAAATGGTAATAATTCTGTGATATCACAGAACAAATACACAAATTAATCCATACACTAATGGCTGTTTGTCCTGAACACAACTTGCAAGATTTACCTACATAAACCTGGCCAGGGTTGGGGTGGGAAAATGAACATAATACAAAAGCAGTACTAGACATAATCCTTGTACTTAATCAGAGATATATCATAAAGAGTATAGAGAAAGGCAGATTGAAGAATTCATATTATATGGGTGAAGGGATTTCAGATTTTGGCATCTTTCTCAAACAGCTTTTGAAAATCTGCATGTGCTTTGCTTGTTCCGTGGTATTCTAAGTGGACAGCTATTTGGTTTCTTTCTTCTTCTTCTTTTTAAGCTAAGCTTGTGTTTGGATTTCCATAGAAGCAACTCTCTGTGCCCCTGCTCGTCTGGATCCCCTTGTCAAGATAATCCTGTTTATCAGAAGTTCTCAACCTTTCTGTGCTCAGGGCTGCTTGGACAGCTTAACACTGCTTGCAAGCTGACCTTCCGATGGTCATAATTCAGATTTGTGACCACTTCTTTCTGTCAGTCAGTCTTTACAGATAGTCACGCTACCTTTCAGCATTGACCTACTGCTTCATTCACGTCAAGGGAGTGTCAACTTCTACTCAAATTATCCAGGCCACTACTGTTTATTCTGTCATTTCCCTCTACTCCTGATTCCTGCCCACCAACAGAATTTCCAGCACTGAAATTTTCCACATTGTGGTCAGAGTTAGGACAAGGTGTGACGCATGTATGGTGAAGGAAGACAAAATTAATTATAAGACTAAGAAAATATACATATAAAATTCCCCCTCATCTCCCATATACCAGCAGTTATCAAACTTTAGTATACACCGGCATCGTAGAGACCTACTTTGAGAACCACTGCCACACATAACCTACACTCATTTTCAAATAACACATCTAAAAACGAAAAGCCATTTCACTGCACTCTGTGCCAGAGAGTTGTGAACCTGGGAGCCCTTGGAGTCCCTTCAATCCAGGCATCCATGGTACTTAGGAAATTATATTTTGTATTGTATGAGCATATCTAAGCTGCTATCTGGTGTTAAGAGGACGCATTGCTCTCAGAAGGTCTCAAAGAGCTCATTCACCCCAACACAGCTAAGGATGCCCACGGAAAGCCTTCAGGCAGAGTCAAAAACATGTTTGAGGAAGCATTGATATTACAATACTGCCGAAGAAGTACTTTACCCCATACACACTCCTTCTGTCCATTTTATGGTTAATAAGCCCATTTTACTGTATTAACCTCTGTAATAGATTATTCCTTTGTGATTATTTGTTGACTTCTACCAAGATGTGTGTCAACCCATCAATCAGACAAAAAGTTTATGTGGAGCGCCCATGACAGGCCTAGCCTGGTGCTGGTTCAGTGCACCAGGGATTTCGGAGTCCCTGCCCCAAGTCAACAGTGGGCGAGGACGCTGACATCTTCTACTTTTAAACCCCACAGAATAAGAGCCTTGCCCTTCTTGCCCCACTTTCTGTCTCAAAGTGCCTTGAAGAGCACAGAGTAAATCACAGAAACACAACCAATGATTGGTAAGTAAGTAAAACAGATGCCTCGGGGGTGTATACTGTAAATGTCAAAATGATATTGCCAGATCAACAGTTGCCCCACAGTTGCTGATTGGACAAAGCTCTGTCATCTGGAGACTGTTGCTGAATCAAGGCAACTGAAACTGGATCAGTTACTCATCCTGATGAATCGTAAAGTTGACACAATAGGAAAAGTAAACTGAAGTTTAAATGTGACACGGTTTCAAATCTTCTCTTACTTCAGATGACTGGCATCAAAACAAAACTGGGTTAAAAGACGATAGACTAGGGATATTACCTCTCCACCACATCCTTTCTTTAGCAAGCAATAATGGTGATGGCAAATGATTCAGGAAATGAGAAGCATGCTGCTCAATCACACACACAGCCACCATGCTCCCATCCCTAGGAGAGAAGCAGACAAGCCCATTACCTAGATTTAAAGCCCATGAATCATCTGCCTGGTTTCATTTAACCTCAAGGGGCTGCTCAGCTTTGTAAAGCTGGGACCCATGCAACCTCTGGGTCCATTCAAAAGAAACAATCACTAAATCCTCCTGTAGTTCAGGAAAAAGAGAGTTTGGTTTTCTCTCAGAAATCTTGAGTAAGTTATTATTTGAGTAAGTTATTATTATTATTTTTACTTTACATAGGTGTTGATCGAATTAAATAAGTAAATGGGAATGTTAGTGATTTTCTATATTAGGCTGTTCATTTATTAAAGCTGGGGTCCCTCCTGTTATCTCCATGGAAACACACACACACATCTTCATACACGTGGAGGAGCAAGAACATTCCTTCTTCTTGGGAAACACCTGTCTCGGGAGTTCTTGGTTGTGCATCTTCTGAGCTTGCACAAGGCCAAGCATACAAATGGTGCAGTGCCTCTTTTGGAAGTCACATTTGTCCCTGAAACTTCAGTCACCTGGAGACTGCAAGCCTCACAGGCTGCAGCAGCTCAGTCCTGACAGTGTAGAATGAGTTTAGAAATCTCATTTGAGTGATAATATTTGCATTGAGTCTAAACAGCGCTCTCTATTTAATGCTGAAATAAATATTCTTAGTAAAGTTTGCTGGTTATGGCATGCTTTTCTTTCCTTTTCTTATTGGGCTGTGATAACAACCTTGTTTTGGTTTGCATTTCTTCTGGAAAAGGAATATAGCAGGGCTCAGTTAAGTAATGCATCAATTAGGTGCACATCCCTATTTTTTTATACATAGAAAAGCTCTGCTTCTTTTGCTATGCAAGCACACTTACACAGAATTCCTGAAATTCCTACTACATTCATAACCCATTGCTTTCAGATACACACACACACACACACACACACACACACACACACACAGAGCATCAAAACACTCAAACTCACTACCTGTCAAAATCAAGCCACGCTGAAGATGTAAGTAGGTGGATATGGCGCCAGGTGGATGTGTAATCAGTAATAAGAAATACATTGAGCCCCATAATGAAAAAAAAAATCCCCCAGTTGTTCAGGATTCCCCCTCCCCCTTCCATTCACTGATTTATTAACCCTGAACAAAGATGTAATTGCAGGGTCTCAGAAACTTTTTTTTTCTTTTTCTTATCATTTTTAAATTTTATTTTATTTTATTTTTTTCATTTTTGGCATTTGGTCGATTTGGCTTTGAATGTCTTTGTATCTAGTTGGACCATTCATTGCCTGTTTTCTTCGCTTAGTTTGCCCATCTTCCCCCCACCAGAAATGAAAGAAGCGTGAGCTTCTGAGTCTTAAGGATGAGACCTCTGCATTTTCTTTGCTTGTTTAGGGCAAGAAATGAAGCGCTGCCTCTTTAATTGGCAGAAGCATGCAGGAGGAGCATACCTTTAATTTAGTGTTGGGATACCTCACTTGCACCCTGGCTGTTGTCTTATTGGAGACGGCAGCCTGCCTGAGATCCTCTAGCACTGAAATAATATCATCCAGCACGCATTTCTTATCCTGATTTCTCAACACACACAGATGGGAAAAAGTATAATTATAGCCCTTGTGGTTCACCTTCATTTCCAGCACGGCTCGGTGGGTCTGCAGGATCCCCTCAGCCTGGAGCAAAATATTGTCCCCGGGTGGGGAGAGGAGGATCACCCTACCATACCTCCCAGGGGTGTGTAAGTCCGAATAGAGCTGGCTTTTGGACTGGTCCAAGGGGAAAAGGCTGCTGGCGAGGCTGCGCTCGATCTTGGCCAGGCTGTGGCTGGGAGCGACCAGGCGCTCCAGGTCGCCCTCCGGCTGGAAGCGGTTGAGCGCGCTGAGGCCGAAGGTGATGGTCAGCACTGCGGGTACGGTGAGGAAAAAGACCGGGTGCCGGCTCACGCACAAGCCCAGCCTGTGGCAGAACGACTGGAGCCCTCTGCGAAGCACCTGCCGCAGCATCCTCCACCAGGTCCAGCTCGCAGGCGCTCCCGGCCGTCTTAAAAAGCACATGTGACACGTGTAAGCGCCGGGCTACCCCGCTCTCCCCACCCGGCCCCATCCCATCCCCGGGGGGCCGCCCGCGCCCCGCCGCCGCCGCCGCCTCCCCACCCCCTCCGCGCTCACCCCCCAGCCGCTCCGCCTGGTCTTCCCCGGCCCCACCTCCATGCGCTCCTACTACTCTTTCAAACACTGCAGCAAGTTGCAGCAAGGCGGGCAAATCTGCACCGCGCGCGCGGGGGCGGGCGGCGGGCGCTGCGGGGGCGCGGGGCCCACCCTCCCGGCCTCCCCGAGCCTCCCCCCGGCCTCTGCCTCCTCCCGCGCGGCCTCTCACCGCAGGAGCAGCGATCCCGCGGTCTAGCCCTTCATCTCGGTGCTGCAGTCCCCCGGCCTCCCGCGCAGGAGGTGGTTCTGTGCCGAGCGTCCCACAGATGTGGATTTCCTCTCAGTCCTGATGGGGTTCGGTGCCTAACTGGAACCATGTGTCTCGGTGTTGTAAGAAGCAGAATGTGCCCCATGGGGGGGGGGGGGGGGGGGGGGGGGGGGGGGGGGGGGGGGGGGGGGGCAGCTAAGCTTTTCTTTTTATAAGATGCTGACAGTTATTTTTAGAGTTTTGTTTTTTCCTCTCCCCTCTAGGCTTGTAGTGAATGGAAGAGGAAATGGGCGAAGGCGCTGCTGGCCCATCCGAGCCGGGGCAACTGGAACCCAGGCAGGAGGAGGGCGTGGAGGGAGGCAGGCAGGGAGCCCTCGAGCAAGCCCGCGCCAGGGCTGCAGGGGGCCGCCCTCCCGCCCCTCCGGTCCCCAGCGCCCTCGAAGCCTGCCTTTTGGGCAGAGGGAAGGAGCCGAGGATGATGCTGCATTTTTAACACACCACAAAGCACGCGAGGGATTTCCTCGCTACACCTTGCACGCTGCAATCCCTAGTGCACTGAATCTGGGAGCTGCCTGAGACCGCGTCTCTCTGTGGTGCTTCTCAGGGAGAGACTTTCTGGATTCCTTCCTTGTTTGGGAGGTTGGGGAGGGGGCATTTGCTAACTGAAGTCCCCTGCGCTTTAGGGTGTGTGTGTGTGTGTGTGTGTGTGTAAAGGAAAGATCCACAGGCAATTGTGTGGGTCCTCATTAAAAAAAATTACACCCACTTTCTGTATGCTTTGGCCCTCTGCCCCCATTTCCCCACTCCTACCCTCGCCCCAGCAGACTGTTAAGCCACCTCAATTTTTTTCCTGCAAGGGGAGCCCCAGAAATAAGCATTTTCAGACACACACCAGGTGGTTCTGCCTACCAAAGAGAGTTGGGTGGGTAGCAAGAAACACACCGAGGTCAAGGTAGACTCCTCTCAGCATCCAAAAGTGCCAAGGTGAGGAACTTTGGCCTTCAGATGAGTTTCAACATGTTAATGGTAATAGTTCTTTCTCTGTGTCTGCATTTTATTTTATTTTTTTACCGATTGGGACATTTGCAAATTCATGTTATGGAAAAAAATCTGAGGAACTCTTGAGGACACATCCTGAAGTCTGAGTTGGAGACCTGCTTTCCAAAGTTTCCCTTTGTAGGGGGGTGACTTCATATAAAATCTTGAGTTTCAAGAAATATTTTATACACGCTTTTCTTAATACCAGTAAGAGGTCCCATTTTTCATTAAATGATCAGAGAGGTGCCCATTTATGAAAACAAGCCGGAGAGCTCACCCTCTAACACAGACACCTTTTTTTTTTCTTTCTTCCTTCCTTCCTTTCTTTTCTTCATTCTTTTTCTTCTTCTTTTTTTTTTCTCTAGTGGAATTGATTCTTCAGTTAAGAAACCAATGAGACAGCAGAGAGCTCAGAAATAAGAATGATGCTTAAGGACAAGAATCTAAAGGATGGTGTCATAAGTAAGATTAAGGAAAAAGCCCAGCCTTTAAAAATTGAAAGTGACCTTGGTAGCCATTCCATTTGAATTACTACTCAGTGCAGAAAGAACCTCTGCAGTACCCTTACTGGTGCTACAATGTTCTCCACACCTAAGAACTCACCGGTTTTTCTAGGAAGCCCATTTCGTTGCTAGGGTTCTCCTTGTGTTCAGCTGAACTCCATGTCCTTGCAACTTTCCTAGACAAATCTTCTCTCTCCTTCAGTCTTAGGGCAACATGATTAGAAATTAAAGCAAAGAGGACGCTGATCGCTCATTTGCTTTAGCCTCTCTCTTACAGTGAATATCCTTGACAGGATCCCCTATATGATTTTTTTTTAATGGTGTTTTTACAAAATAAACAGTAGGAGATTCTAGGAATGGGCACTGTTGAATAAATTATCTAGTCCATTTCATAAATAAGGACAGTTGGCATTGTAGAGATTAAGTGACTTTCATGCCACATTCAGAGAGTAGTATTGGAGAAGCTGAGGTGATGTCTGGGTATTTTGCTTTCTCAGCCCATGTTTCTTTTGGTAGCATTAGATCGGCCTATCCTTGCATCTCACAATAAACAAATGTGTCAGAATTATGTCATCTGTTCTTACCCCTTCTCTTTCCCTCACCAATTCAATAGGATTAGGGAAGGACAAAGACACCAATATGCAATTGATTAAATAGTGTATAGTCTATTCCTAAGATGAGCTACTCTGATGTAAATACAAATCACATCATAATACGTGGAAACATGTTTGGTAAACGTTAGGTGAAAAATTAAGTACAGTATGAAACCACCGAAACACAGGAAAAAAAGATGAAGTCTGCGTTAAAATGTTTATCACTAGATAATGAGATTGATGAGGATTTAAAACATTTTTTAATTTTAGAACTGGTTTAGATTATAGAAGATTTGCAAATAGTACACTAAGTGCCTTTATAACCCATATTCAGTCTTCCCTCCCTATTATTAATATCTTGCACAAGCATGGTATACAGTTGGTACAGCTAGTGAAACTACTACTAACTGAAATCCTTGTTGTATTCTTCTTTGCTTAGTTTCTATCTCATGCCCCTCTTTCTCTTCCAGGATCCCATCCAGGACACCACATCCTGTTTACCATGTTTCCTAAGGCCTTTTGGCTGTGACAGTTTCTAAGACTTTTCTTAATTTTGATTACCTTGACGGCTGTGAGGTCTACTAGTCAGATGTTCCGTAGATCTCCCCTAATGGGGCATTAGCCAGCGTTCCTCTCATGATTAAACTGGGCGTAGGCATTTTAGGGAGGAAGAGCACAGAGGGAAAAGGCCATTTTCACCACATCACATCGAGGGCATATTCTGTCAACATGACTTAACCACTGTTTATGTGAACCTGATCGCCTGCCTGCTGTAGTGTTCATCAGATTTCTCCATTGTAAGGTTAATCTTCTTTATCACTTTCCATAATGTGTTATTTGCAGGGAAATCACTATGTTTGGCTTATGGAGTGGGAAGCCCAACTCTACCCTCTTCCTCCTGGAGGCTGAAATTTATGTAAGTCATGTAAAATTCTATACAGAATATTTGTCTATTCTGTTCTTTGATTTATTCTTTTATTCATATTGGCATAGATTTATAAATACTTCTAGATATTCCCTCCTTTTTTTACCTTGATTTATAACTCAATATTATTTCAATGCTCCAATTATTCTAATTTTAGCTGCTGGAGGCTCTTTCAGTTGACTTCTGTGCCCCTTTGGCCCTATTATTGTGTGGTGAATTTTTTTTTCTCTCTCTCCTTTTAAAAAGCATTCATTACTTTCTAGTACTAAAAGATATTTCAGGCTCATCTTGTGTCTTTCCAGGACCAGTCATAGAATCAGCCGTTTCTCTGAGGAGGCTTGAATGTCTTGAGAATGGTGTTAGAAATGAAGATCCCGGTGCTAGATGTGCTGGTTAGATTGCTTCCAACCTCTCTCAGCGGACACAGCTGGGTGTCTAGAAATCAGTATATATGTATTCTACAAGCAGCTCTTTTATAATGATCTTAAACCAAATACAAGTTTATATTACAGTAAATATCAATTTATTTCAATGCCTCTGACTATAATCCTTTGCCACAGTGATCCTGGTAACTCCTATATCACTGCACTGCGGCTTCTCATTTCAGCAGTGAAAAACTTGGTGCCGCCAATAACTTTTTAAGTTGCTTTTCTATCACAAAAACATATTAATCTGTATTAGAACAGTTTGTGTAAGTGAAGACAGAAGAGCATGGTCACTTAATTTTGATATTGTGAAAAGCTAATGTTAAATACTATTAGGGCTGCATTAGAAAGATAGATTATATACTAAGAAGAAGGAGCAGGTTGCAATATTCCAGATCAATGGAAAGTTCATTGTCACCAAATCGTCAATGAATATCATTCACATGATAATTCTTGCCAATCCATTTTAAAGTAAAACTTCATATAAAACCCAAAGCGGTGCATTTAGAGGCCAATTAGTAACAACACATGAATCAACACTGTTTAGTTCACACAGGATTCATCTTTTCTGCTCTATCTTGGTCAACAGTGGCTTTCAAGATTTGGAAACAAGTTGGAATATATTTGCTTATCTTTTTTTTCAGGATGAGACCCCAGAAGAAAGTCTACTGGGACATGGAAAAGCTGAATTCTAGGTCAGTTCCACAATTTCCTTCCTGGGTGTTTTGAATGAAACAGCTAGTTCTAGGATCCTCAGTTTCCTTATTTATAAGCTTGGATAACATTAACCCACTTGTTCAATGTAGTCTTACCACCATCACTTAAAACTCTGTAAGTATGCTGTATTAATCCTGTAATGCTAGCAGTTGTAACAAATAAACCTCCCAAACTCAGTGGTTATAAAACAATAAAAGTTTGATCTCACTAACGGTTGCTATTCCTTGTGGATATTTCTTTTTAGCAGGGAAGGGTAGAACACAAATGTCTGGGTTCTGCAAAATCGTTTGTTCACTTTCAACTAGCAACTTCTGAGGCCATTCCTGAGGTCATTTCCTAGCCACCCAGCTGAAAAGGGGAAAGAAGCTGGCGGAGCACATCTGGAATGTCTTAAAAGCTTTGCTTGAATGCGGTATACATCACTTATGGCTTCCCTCAGATTAGAGTTTAATCTCCATGGAAGCTGAATAATGCAATTCTTCTATTCAGGGAGACAAGGAGGTGAGTTTGACCATCAGCAAATTCTTTCACTCTCTCTTGAATTCCCTTGCTCTGTTTACCACAAGCTCCTATTCCATGTTCAAGATTAACATTTCATCTCTTTTTGGCATTTCACATAGAACTGGTTCAGCCACTGCCATCTGAAACAGTGCTGGCTTCTGGGCTATAAGAAAATGCTCTTTGACCTCCTTTTGTGATGACTTTAAAGTGTTTGCCTGGAATTAGCCAGTTCTCTCTTCTCAGGCCTGTTGTGGCCAGGAAGGGCATAGCTAAGAGACAGAACTTCAGAGGCAAATTTGCATGTCTGCAGCTGCAGCTTGGCTTAATAATAAGGGCACTTCTTATCTTTCATAACAAGATGTCTAGAACAGCAGTTATAGAGCTGGCTAATTTAGAAACTCAAGGACTTCATTAAGAATCTAGGTCTCTTTTCTCATTCTGCTTTGCCCATGGCTAAAGCTTGAGTTCTGCACTGGCATTTCCTCTACAGGTAACACATCTTGGCAAAACAAGGTCCCGAGGAAGAAGAGGCTGCTTCCACCTGTGTTTCTCTTCTAAGAGCTAGGAAGCCTTTCCTAGGAGGCTCCCAACAGATTTCTTCTTAAGTCTCCTTTCCCATTCCCATGTCTAAATCAATCGCTGGCAAGAACTTGGAAGGGCAGTGTTGTGATTGGCTCCACCTGTCTGGATGCACATTGGGGCTGGGAATGGGGCCAGCTTCTCTCTGAGCATACTGTCATGTGGAAGTTTGTGTGGGGTTTACTGGGTGTGCTCTGTTTTAAGCCGAGGCTGCTGTAGGAAGAAGAATGGTGTAATGGTGGGGATTTGGGGATAACTGGGCAGCTCTCACTAATCTTGGTGCTGAAATATTTTCGTGTGAAGTGCGTTTGCTTCTGGAGTCCCGGCTTTCTGAATGGAAAAGAAAGCTATATTCTGCCAAAGGAATTGTGTTTCTGATTTTTAATTCATTTTTGCTAAAAAATCCCTAGGGATATTGATATTCTCTGATATTCTTTATTTCTCATGACATTTCTTCATTTCTGCATTGCATTTTCTTTTCTCATTGTTGGTCTCCTTCATATCACTCCAAGGTTGAGACTGGTAAAGGAACAAGTATGATGGTGCTAACAGTCTTGAAATGAGAAGTATTGAACATAATCAGGAGGAGGAGGAAAGAGACATTGTCCATTTTGATACTTTGCTATACGTGGCCAGTTGTGTTTCTAAGAGTGAAATTTGAAGCACCTGTCATGTTGGCTCCTAAGAACTGTGGTTGTAAGCAGCTCATTAAGAGTTGAGTTTGATGAAGCCTTGTTTGAGAATATGGAGACAGAAGAGAGCCACAGGACTGCCTATTCGGTCTTGAGAAGATCTGGATGATTCTACACAAGCAAAAATGACTTGAAATTTGTGTATAGACATACTCCTACCAATCCATCTTCAGCTGACTGGATAACTGTTGTATGATAGCCCTTCTCCAAAGCAGGAGTGGAATATTCTGGTTTCACCCCAGATTTTATAAACTCACTTCATTTTTGGAATCAGCTTATAAAGTCCATGTCCCTTTTGTATATAATATTTATTTTCTTGCTTTTTAAAAAATAATTTTGTTTAATATTTAAAACCTGTGTACTTGTCAACAATTTGTGTTCAGCATTATTTGAAATATTTGCCATTACAGAAAGAGAAATACTTATTTGTATTTTAAATAAAACTGGTGTAGGAAAAATAAAATCCTCATAATAATAAAGAATAGAATTCTAATGATATTTTTTAAAAATTACTTTTATTTAAGTAGGATACAGATACATATTTTCCTGGAAAGTCTATCTTTGTACATCATATCTGTACAGGATAGAACTCACCAATCTAAGTAGTGCATGTAAATATCTTAATTAAAGTAGTGAAAAGTTTAGTTATCATTAACTGATAACCCAGAGCTAATCCTATATATACTGGGCATCAAATATGGCTTGTAGAGTAAGGCGAATTATCATGTTTTTAGACCTGTATACTTAAAATCTAAAATAAACACCATTCTTATTCTAAATGTAAAATATTCAACTATATATTCAAAAAGAGGGAAAAAGATCACCACTTTTATCTCAGATGGATCAAAAGTACAGAATCATTGGCAAAACTATGATGAACATGGTTATAGTTCTGGAGAGGGTTTTAGACAATCATGAGTCTCATTTCTTCTTAACTGTTAGTTAGGTTCTTTCCCATGTAATCACTGTCACCTTAGCCAAACCATTCTATGTCAATAAGCTTGAGATTTATATGTACAAACTCAAAGAATTGACTAGATCACTAACTTCCCTCCAGCTATGGTTCCATGATATTATAGGTTTTGAATGCATAGATTTATTTTGTTAGATATAGGACATTTAACAAAGACTAACCATTGATTCTTTGTTCAAGTCTCAGCCTCCCTTTTCCTGGTGACTCATGTATTTGCAGAATAAAAAAAAAAAAAATGGATCAGAGGAGGTGACCCAACGTATAAGAACACAGACTTTGGTATTGGTCTGGAAAAAGATAGAGGAAAGCAGGAAAATGACGTGGCATACTACGGCCACAAAAGAACAGCTAGGCTGGAGATGAAATGCCAGCTGTCAACTTGCGGCAGAGTGCAGACTTACTGGATCAATACACGAAGTTGACGTGCTGCTTTATGCACATTGGATTTTAATTATGAAAATAAAATTTCTCTAATTCAGGAAGAAGCAGACCACACTTTTAGAAAATATTTTAAATTTATATTTGCTTTTTTCCTTAAAGCCCAATATAATACAAGTCGATCAGTTTTGTCCTATTAAATAACTGAGGGATTTTTACAAGTTTTTTTCTTCCCTTCTTCATCCCTTTTTTCCTTTTAATACAAATTCTTTTTTTTTTTGAAATGTGTCTAACAAAGCTTTATTCCTTTCTTTTTTTATTCTGGATGAATTCAGCAGTATACTTTTCTCTTGTGTTATTTGTTATGAAATTACATATTTTGTAAAGAATTTGTGCTTACATTCATATGAGGTTGTTGGTTAGCCAACTGGAATTTTGGTGATGGAGTTTCTGTGCTCAAACAGAAACCTGCTCCTTAAGGATACATTGCTTATTAATTACCATGCACAGTCCTGGCCATGAAAATAAATCTTCTTTCCTGACAAGGCAGTTTTCCCATCAAAACCTGGCATAGTAAAAAAAAAAATTCTGAAGCAATTTCTTGAGCAGAAGTGGGCATCAGACTCATCACGAAAGAGGCACTCTAAGCCTGGTATCGTGGCACACTCCTGTTACTCAGCACTTGAGAGGCTGAGACGTGAGGTTTACAGGTTCAAGACCAGCCCCAGCAACTCAGCAAGACCCTGTTTCAATATAAAAGAATAAAAAGAGCTGCAAGTGTAGCTTGGAGGTAGAATGCCTCTGGATTCAATTCTCAGTACAAAAAAATAAAAAATAAAAAGGCATTCTAATGGGGAATCAATAGGAACATTACCCCTTAATAGAGCTGTATTTTTTAATTATTGCATAGTCAGATATCAACATTCATGTCACAATAAAGGAAATAGAAGTGAGAGTCTAGAGTATTCCCCAGATCTGCTAACAGCAGCCCTTGTCCAGTATGGTAGAAGAGAAAGAAATAGGCAGTGAAAAAGGGACTTTTGGGAGAGTAGGTGACACCAGAGGGTGTAGCCTAACACAGTAAGGATGAATATTTGAGCCCTGATCTTGTTTAGGGTGAAAACATGCACTGATTATAAAAAGCAGATCAGATTTTGGTGCATTTCATTATTTCTTTAAATTTTCTACCATCAATACTATCATAGCCTCCATCTAGGGTGGAATGTTCCTCGATCCCTGCCAATGGTGCTACTGCGTATTGCTGAAGGGATACGGGTGGAATTTACAATGAATACCAGACAATAACAAGAAAGAACCAGTTGCCCTGCTCATGACTTTTACCCCTACTCCCATGATCAGTTTCCCCCACATAGCATGATATAGAAATTGAGAGGGAAGAACTGGAAGAACTTGACTCTTGATGTAACAGAACTTACATATGACTTTATTTTAGATAGAGTTTTCTCGCTGGGGAAAACAGATTTCTTCAGAAAAAGTGTACGTGAAATGGCATTAGCCAACAGACAAACTCAGACTACATTTGACATTCAGCATTTTGGTTTTCAGCTTGTCAAGAAACGTGAAGAATTCTACTATGACCTTTGGAAAATATTCAGTCTTTTAGCCAGGAAAAGCAATGTAAGCAAAATAAACATTCATATTCAAATGGAAATGTTAATTATAATAATGAATTTCACATAACTATTTGCATGTCATAATATCTCTACACATCTCTAGAAAACATTTGGATAATTACCTTGTGGACTTAGGCAAAATGAATAGACAGTTATAGAAAGAATGAAACTTTTTTCTGTGGGACCTCATCTTTGGCAAAGTGCCTTTTCTTCACTGAGCAGTTGCAAAATTTAGTGCAGTCTTTACTCTGTTGCATTGAGGCAATCTGTGTCTACTTCCTACATAGATTGTAGGCTTCATGGAAGCATTGCCTATAATTCTCTGGACTTGTATCCCAGTTCCCAGTGGAATTCTGGGCACATAAAACACATAATAGTTTAATGGCTACTTAATTCCTTCCAGAACAGCTTTCCCAACGTAAGAGAGGTATTAAAGAAGGTGAGTAAGATAAAAGAAACATATGTCACTGAAGAGAAGATACAATAAACCACCCTTGGTGTTGAGGTTCAATCTTTATGGCTATTTTTTTATAATGTGCTTTTATTGGTGCATTATAGTCTCACATCACAATGTAAATCATGTTGACAGTGACATACATGCCCCCCCTTCCCAAGACAAAGTACTGAGATTGATATTGGTATATTTACATATGTGCACACAATTGATGGTAGTATTTTCTCTTCATAACTATTGAAGTGGTTCTCTATTCCAATTTGTCTTGTGTCCACTGATCTGTTCTATTCCTTTTGTTGTTATTGTTGATGTTTGGTTTTGTATTAGTGGTACTGGGGATTGGACCCAGGGGAATTCTACATCCAAGCTATACCCCCTGCCCTTTTATAAAAAATATTTTTTGGTTTTGAGAACAGGTCTCTAGGTTTATGAGACTATCCTTGAACTTGCAATCTTCCTATCTCAGCCTCTCAAGTACTGGCATTACAGGTGTGTGCCATCATGCCTGGTTCTAAGTATCTCTTTGGATCTCCTAATTATGGTTGTCACCAGCCTCAGCTCTCCTAATATTAAGAGATTTTCTGGGTTCTAGGGATTACCATGTTTGTTCTTAGCATTGTGTGCTTCTGATGAGTCTTTCTCCTTGTGATTATCAGGGTCTAAACAAAGTTCATTATAGTCCAAGTGTAAATTCCAGGGAAGAAGTAGCAAATGCTAAGGTGAAGGAATGAGCAGACACAAGAATATGAAGAAGCTTGGAAGTCATGTTCACTCAACACATTCACCAAAGATTTACTGAAAACTGAACTATACAATGCCCCGTGCAAGCTGGACAGGTCTGCTACTTTCATGGAGCTTGAACTTAATGTGGGATGGAATTAGAGTTAGGGTTTCTTTCCCACAGTGACAGGGATGAGTTACAAATACAGACTAGTTTCAGACCATAGCTCTGCTATAATGGGAGACCGCAAGAATGAAGGCTAGGTGACTGTTTTCAAAGAAAATTCAGCTGCTTAAGCCTGTGAAAAGGGAAGCCTGACCAGGGTAATACAGATGGGGATGATGAGAAATGAAGGGATTTGAGAGTTGCTTGCAAGTGAAAAATTACATATAACTTGGTGATGGATTAAATATAGACATGTACATTAAAGCAGATAGTTTAGCCAGATTTGGTGGCACATGCTGGTAATCCCAATACTTAGGAGGAATGCAGGTTCAAGGTCAGCCTCAGTAATTTGTTTCAAAAAAAAAAAAAAAAAGAAATAGGATGTAGCTTTGAGATAGAATGTCCTTAAATTCAATCCCCACTACCAAAACACACCCAAAACAGAGTACCTCCTGAATTCACTTACCAAAATAAAAATAAAAGCAATGAGAGTAACATTTTACCTGTGTATTAGGAATCATGGCAATACATCATGAAAGAAATATGTGCTCTGGACACAGACAAATCTGGGTTCAAATCCCTCAAACTCTGTCTTCTGCCAGCTTTGAGTGGTGCTGTCTTGGCCAAATTATGTAACCACCCTAAGCTTTCTCCTTCTCATCTGTAACAGTGAAAGAACAAAAGCTTCTTCATGGACTATTTTGAGGATTAAGTGGAATTCTTAATCCTCTAATATATTACTGGAAGTAATGTGCATATTATATAAAATTATACAAGAATTATTATTTGTGTTTCTTGCCTTCAAAATAGTTATCTAATTTGAAAGGAGGTATATAATTACTTGAAAGTAAAACAGACAAATTACTTTGCATATATTTAAAAAGTGTCCCTAAGTATATATAAATGTTTAGATATCATACATATGATTGTAGACACCAAGAAGGAGTTGCTATTTAGAGAGAAGTTTATAAATTCAGCCGAGAAATGTAGCTTTGTTTAATGTGTGCTAAATATTATGCTAATTACTTTATATTTATGATTTATTTCACTACTAAAGAACTTTGTGACATAGATGTCATTACCCACTATTATAGATACTAGAACTGAAGTTCTGAGGGTTAGATATTGCTAGAAGTTGAAATCAGGTTTGCCTGCTCCAAATCTCCTGTTCATTCTGATATTCAGGCTGCTGAGTAGAATTTCCTATGTTCTTGGGTGTCTTGGATATTTCTTTGTTAAGAACAATTGTGCATCTCCTTTCCCTTAAATTACCTATTCAAGTATCCAATGAAAGTATTCCATTGTCTTTATCAGATTTTCCATAGGGAAAAAAAAAAAAAAGACCTTAGCTTAATGTTTTTCTTGGTGAGGAGGGAACCTTTCTATACTCAGCAGATTTCAGGAGTTTTCTTTTTAGGAAATAAATGCTGAGGAAAGACATTGGAACATGAAAGTCAAGAGAGAAAATATGGCTTGTGAAATACTGTTCTCAGGTTCTGCGAAATTTCAGTCAATCTGTTTATTTTCATTTCAACCCTGTCCTGTTTGGTCAAAGAGAACCACCTTCGTAATTAGTTTTACATTCTATTCTCCAGTCATTTCTGTTTGGTGGACTATGACTATTTTCCTGACCAAAGGACAGCCTCCAACACATATTTTTAAGAGAATAAAACATATACTGTGTGTATACACAAAATAAACACGCATGCATAATTCCATACTTCATGCTTTTATCAAAGTAAAATCAAATAGTACATTGACACTATGTTAAAAAGCAAGACTTCCTGCTCTACACCTTTCCACTTTCAGTCCCACTCTCAGAGGGCCGACCCTGTCATGTCGTTAGCCCCCTTCTCTGGAAGATTGATCCATCTATCCAAACAATACTAACAGAGCTCTATTTTAGGATTAGCTACTTGAGACCAAAGCCATCCTTCATTTTTTAAATGTTGCCACAAAATTATCAAATAAATTAGTTTTATAAAATGCTTTCATTATAGTTCTCTTTAAAAATATATTTACAGAGCCTGGTATAGTGGCGCACACTTGTAATCCCAGTACTTGAGAGGCTGAGACCAGGGAATCCAGGTTTGCAGCCGGCTTCAGCTAGTTAGTGAGACCCTTCGCAACTAAGGGAGACCCTGTTTCAAAATAAAGAGTAAAAAATAGATCTGGGGGTGTAGATGGAGGTAGAATGCCCCTGAGTTCAATCCCCAGTACCATAAAAAATAAAAAAAAATACATTATAAAAATGTTAAGAAGTCATAAAACCAATGATGATAAAATAGACATTGTGTGTATTAATTAAAATTTTAGGCAGAATGGATTTACTCTTATTTATTTAACCATCCATTCTACTGATATATATATATATATATATATATATATATATATATATATATGTATGTTTCGCTTAGCTTCAAATTTTTGCCTTTATTAATGTTGCTGAATAAACAAAACCATTACTGAATATGAGCACACACATACTTAATTTCCTAGGAAAAAGTAATATAATTTTTGGCATATTTGTGCAGTTTTTATTTCTCAGCTTTGGAAGCTCATTGTTAAGCTTCCTTCTAGAAAGTCAGCACCAATTTGTTTTTCCTCTACAACAGGGATCAGCAAATTTTGTGTGCATCTGAAGGGCCAGATAATAAATATATTAGGCTTATGAGTCTAGAGGAAAACTTGAGTATATTATATATGTATTTGCATAAAAGAGAAAGCTAATTTCTACCCATTTTTAATGAAAATTCTAAATATGAAAATAATGAGTACACTTTTTAATAACACAGATCTGCTAACGAAAATTCCATTTTTTATATTAACATTTTGCACAATTGGATATTATAGGCAGAATAATGTGTCTATGTCATAAGCCAGACTATGTTACATAGGAAAAGGGACATCACAGGTATAACCAAGGTTAGGGAGGCAACACTAGGAGAGGAGGCTGGGTTATTCATGTGAGCTTAATCTAATCACATGGTCATTACAAGCAGAGAAGTCTCTCCAGCTGGAGTTGGAGAGATGGAGCAAAAGGAGAAGCTAGAGAAACTAGAAGAAATGATCCCAATGTGGGACCATTTCTAGAGCCTCCAGAAAGGAACATAGCCTTGCTTACATCTTGATTTTTGCCTTGTGTGACTCCATGCAGATGACTCAGGTGAGCCACAATGCACTTAAGATTTCCGACCTACAAAACTGTGAGATAATAAATGAGAGCTTTTTGTTCATTTATTTGTTTGCTTATTTGGTGGGGGCAGTAGTAAAGATTGAACCCAGTGGTGCTCTACCCTGAGAAACATCCCCAGCCTGGTGTCCCCCCACACACACACACATTTAATTTTTTGAGAAAAGATCTCGCTAAGTTGCCCAGGCTGGACTAGAACTCTAGATACTCCTGCCTCAGCCTCCAAGTAGCTAGGATTAAATTCTAAATATGAAAATAATGAGTACACTTTTTAATAACACAGATCTGGAGCATTGTATCAGCTGAGAGAAGTTTTAAGTCACTACATTTGTGATAATTTTCTATAGCAATGATTAAAAAATGTAAATTTCAAATTTAGTGTTCTCTAATATAAAAATTGATTATAAATATTCATCTAATGTTGATGTAGAATGACATTTTGTATATTTTGTCTATGAAATGTCTTTTTACACAGATAGGTATTGCTAAAACTGATAATGATCTACAAGCATATGGTTTTTTTGAACATATTCACATTGTGGAAGAAATCTTTATATACTAAATATTTCTCTTGATATTTGACATTTAACACTTCTAATTAAAAGTTAGATGGAAGCTCCTCAGTTGTAGGGCTAAATGGATTTTGAAGTATGGAAAACTCCTTCACGTTTTCTTCATGGTCAGGAAAATGCTACTGTAACTATATTTTAGCTCAGACTATAGTTTAGCCCTTTAATAATTTGCATAAGTGTGAAGAAACACTTGGACAGTTTTAACTTTTGACAGCATAATCCATATAGAGCATTAGATATTATGTGATTCAAACAACTTTGGTTTGTGGAAGTGACTTTTATTGAAACATATATTTCATATAAGCATATGTTGGACCTTAATGTTCATTAAGAAACATTGTCAAGCCCATGACAAAAGCTAACTTTAGAACAGTATGGTGTTTACTAGTAGGAGTTGACAGTGTTCATTCAGAAAACATTTCATCTGGGCTCTGAACTCAAACTCACCTAATGGTTAAGTCCACAAGAGTGAATATATTTACTGTTAACACTACTGGCTTAACAATACATCATAGATTCGAATGTTTCCTGCAAAATACCTGCTGATGAATAATGCAACGAATAACTACAGGCTAAGCATCTTACATTTTCACAAGCTTTGTAAATTTATAAACAGTGAGCCCTTCTCTCCACACATTTTTTTTTAACACTATCAGTTCTAATACATCTTAGCAAATTCCACTTCAGGTAGATTGAATTAGATTGAATTTGTGCTTTCTCAGCTATTTTTTTTTCTGAAAATATTCTCACCTGTATTTGTTCCACACAGATTATTGATAGGGGTAAATTGTTCAATTGCTTGAAACCCATCATCCTCTCCTATAATAGTTAACATCTGACTGACAAGAATAACATCTGACTTATTAAGAGCTAAAGAAAACAACTCAAAATCATTTGCCTTATTTTTTAAATTTATTATTAATATTGTGCCTAATGTTTTCAACTCTTTGAACAACCGTTCTTACCAAAAAGTTGGTAGTCTTAATTATTTTCTGTAGCCATATTTCTTCAGCTGCTATATTCATAATGGTTTTATAAATCAACATTGGCAAATAGATTTCCTCACTTGACTGCTTAATGACCTACTGAGAAATTTAGTTGAAGCTTCATTTTTTTTTCTGCCTTTTACTTTTGTGAAGAAATTATTGATGAAGAGATACTCCATTTAAAATTTCCTACTTTTTCTAGTTGTTGTTTTGATGTGAGTTTGAGAAGTTTTGAGTATTTGGTTTAGTATTGTCAATATTTTATTCTCTTAACATCGCTAAAGTGTCATTGCATTCAAAAGTTATTTTGTCACCTAATTTGACAACAAAATAACCCATACTCCATTGTACCAGGATCCTGCAATAATGAGGGTCCACTTTTTTCTTTCTTTGTTTTGACATAACCTACACCATCAATAAGGAAAAATGTTATGGTATGAGGTCATTCATGACACCTAGGATACTGTGGAATTACAACTCTGTCACTGTGATTTGCAGTAGAGCAAGCAGCTGAGCTAAGCTAATAAGTGCAAAATATGGCCCGTGTCACAATTACTCAGTTTTGCTGTTGTGGCACAAAAACAGCCATAGACAGTGGACTAACAAATAAGCATGTGTTCTAACAAAACTTCAGTTATGAAGACAACCATTTGAATTTCAGGTGAATTATCATGTGGCATAAATAATTTTTATTTTTATTTTACTTTTATAGTTTAAAAAGAGAATCTTACTCTTAGCTCATATTTCATACAAAAATAGACAGCGGTCTGAATTACACTGTGGCCTGTAAGTTGCCAACTTCTGCACTATAAGTATGCCATTTAATAAAATGAATTAGAAAATTTAAATAAACCACTAATTACCATTTCTGTTTTTTTTTTCACCCTGATATATCTCAGTGAGAAACAGGGCAGAATAAGGATTGAGGAGGTGAAAGGAAAAGACATATTCACTTAGATCTCAGAGCAATTCTGCTTACAAGTAAACTAAGCATTTGGTGTCTACTATAAGTAGGGAACAGTCGAATTATGTAAATGAAAAGTGGCATTTGCGTTTTCTCCTTAGCTTTTCTTATTTTAGTTTGGGGGGATGGGAGAGGGTATTAGGATTAATAAAATAAGAATGTCATGGAGAATAAAAAGCACGCTTGTAGAAAGAAATGAAACATTTTCATTTTGACTCATTATAGTTTTGATGTATTTTTAATCCTATGTTTGCATTCCCAATAGCTGGTAATATAGGTACACACCACCTTACTCAGATTTATTGTTTTTTTTTTAATAAAAGAATGTGAAGAGCCTCTAACATTAATGTTCTAAGTCTTTTGCTACTATATATTTTCAAAATAAAATCTTAAATGCAACAAAACTTTTCTAGAGTAGGCTGTAAACAGAGATGGAGCAGCCCAGCATTTAAAACACTGAATTGGCTGCCGCCAAGCCCATTCCTACTTACCTAGCAACCCTCCCCTCATCCCTATGCCTCTGTCTAGAAAAATTGTAAAATAGCTTTTGTGTCAGTCCCTTGTAAATTTCTCTTAATGTTTTCCTCCTTGGGTCTATTAAATACCTCTAGCAACCTCAATATCCAAAGTCTGATGTTCAGTATTTGTTAATTTTTCCCTATGTCATGTACTCAAATAAGTACCTTTATACTTTTAAGCAATAAAATAACAGATTTGATAAACCAACTTGCCTTTCATAATATCATTTGTTAATGAAGCAATTACAATGTTAA